>JAMLFY010000011.1:15203915-15429936 GCA_030441495.1 Dalbergia oliveri
TGTATTAAATAGTGCCTTTTGTGTATATTAATATTTGTTGTAATAAATAAATAATTCTAGTTTTAGGTAAGTGAACATTTAGTTTAACGTGGAGAATTTCAATAAGTTTAAATTTAGTTTGTGTTGAATTTATTGTGTGGGATTTTTAATATAGCTTCATGTAGTAATTTATTTATTCTAATACGTCTTTGTATCAAGTCTGTGTGAGTACCACCTTGCAATCGGCTCTTGTTTTCAAACAAATAAGCATTCTATAACACTAGGAACATTTCATTATAATTATTTTCGTATGCATTCATATGATAAATAAAAAAGAAAGGAAAAAAGAATGCAATCTTATTAGAGGTACGTGAGAAATCAATGAACAGTTGGCTATTGTTTGTCATGGATAGTACGAATACAGAGCTTATTTCCGCGTGGACCCATAGCAGAGTGACAAGAATATAGCTCAGGCAGAGCACATGGATTGGCTTAACCCTTGAAAAAAATTAAAAAAATTGTTGTGAAATGCACATGACGTGAAGATCCCCGCCTAAAATTTGGTCGTTAGAAAATTCTTTCGATTTGATTTGATACATTAACACACGAAAACATGGGGTTTCATGTAGCCGCGTAATCGTCTTCCTGGTGACCCTTTTTTGGGGCTTTCAGCTGGGAGTTGTCTCCTCGATTTACTTACACTTTATCCGTTATAATCTCAATTTAATCTTTCAAGATATGCACGACACCTAATTTTTTATTTCAGGTATATCTGGTAATATAATATAAAAATACAAATCCCTCAAATGTTGATGTGTTTCATCCAGGAAGATTTCATTTCCCTCTAAATAATTCTGCCTTCTAAGGATAATTTGATTCCCCATTTTAATTATTTTTTAAAATTTGTAATTTATTTTCACCCCACAAGTTATTCATTGATTATCTGTTTTTCATCCCTCAAATGCTATCGTCCAATAATACATGATGTGTGGAGGTTTCAACAAATTTCAAACGGTTTATTAATGATAATTGCAAATCGAACTAATGACTTTTCAGTTCTCAACGATTGATGCTGGTGCATTTAACCTCACCCAGTACAATGAGATTTGACTATCTCGTGCCTGGTGATTGCTAGCCTCTACATTGTACATTTCCAATACGGACAATTAATCACCTCCGGCATCTTTTCATTTCCCAATTTTATTCATTTTTAACCCTTTCTTCTTCATTACATCACATTCGATCTTTCCATTCCCCCCTTTATCTCATCCTTTTCCCTGCACTCAACCATTTGCCTCTGTAGAAATCCGTGCCAACCATTTGCCTCTGCTGAATTCCGTGCTTCGCCATCGCCGTCGCCGTTGAGCCTCCACGACCCAGCCCTTGCTCCAGTAGCAAACCACACCTTCTCATTCACTTAAGCCCACGAGGCAATGACGAACGAAGCATGGTGCAATGACGGTGGATGCGAATGGTGAAGGAGGAGAGGTGCTGGTTTGGCGATGATGCACGGTTCTCGACGTGGTGTTCAACGTTATTGTGTATGGGTCGTGGTTGAGGACAGGAAGAGGAGCATAATGTCTAAGATGGTGGTGACTTGGATTTTGCAGTGGTGGGGGCAGAGCTATGCGTTACGCTGGTTGCATGCCATGGAGACTGACGCCAGTGGGGTTTTTGAAAGGTGATAGGCCTAGGCGGCGACGTTGTGGTGCCGTGGTTCAAGTCGACTCACGGCGGTTCATGATCTCTTTATCCATCTCCTTTTTTTTATGGTTTCATGATCTCACTTTAATTCTTTTTTTTCCTGTTGCATATTGGGTTTGCAAGTATGGCTTCTTCTTCCAGGTCTAACACCGAAAATGAATCACTCTTGGATTTTCTTCTGGGAGTTTGATCCTGCATTGGTAAAAGATTGTTTCTTTCATCCTTTTCATTGATGGTTGAATTTCATATGATTGTTTCTAATGTTTTCTTCTGTTTCATTTTCTAGGAGGTTGGTTTATTCCCTTTTGTGGCTGCTCTGCATTTCAATTCCAAAGTGTAGGTTTTAGATTTTTCATATCCTTTTCTTTTTAAAAATGAAAAGTTGAAAACGGGGAGCTTTTGGCCTAGGCTAAGGCATATACATACGAAATATGAATATCTCTTATCTTATTTCATTTTCGTTTATTTATAATACTTTATATGGGATTCAAATATAGTAATGTATTAAAGTATTTAGTTGCTAATCTGTGTTATCTTTACATGGACAGAAACATGTGGTGCTATTAGTTAGAATATATCTCAATAATGGATTCCACTATAGTCATTTGCTACTGTTAGTTGGACGACCAAAACTTGAAATGAATAAAAAGTAAACATGGAATCATGTTATGCATCAATTTAATTCCATGGTACATATTATAAATGAATTGTTTTATTAATTTTATTAGTTAATATTTGTCTGTTGTATAATTTTACCAAAGCAAGTTAAATGGATACAGATCAACTAAATATCTTATCTAGAATTCTTCTACCTTTTGCTTAAAGGCAAATAAGTGTGAAGCTTTTTTTTTTTTTATAACTATATTATAGTATTGCAGGTATACACTAATGATTTTAAGTAAACACCCTTTACCAATAAATCTTCACGCATATCTCATGGACAACCACATCTTTATCCATTTAACTTATTTTGGCATTGGATATAGGGGGTTTGCATAGTTGGCAGTGTGACCTTTTACTTTGCAAGGAATTTAATGGAAAATCTATAGCATGCATGGGTGAATGATTATAGCAGAGCACAATTAAGGTATAGAGTTAATGTGCTATACTGATAGAGAAATGCTCACCGTAAAATCAAAGTTTTGTATCCAATGAAGAACATACAAGGGGAGAAGTTTAAGTTTAATTACTACATTAAATTACATTGAAATGTCTGTAAAATGATGATTTTTTGAAGTTTCTACTTTCCACAAAACCTTTATTGTTGCTACCAAGTTTAAATAAAAATAAATTAGTAAAAGTTTCAAATAATATATTGTTAAATCTATATCATTAGACTATAATGTGTTATCAACTTGAACAATTAATTGATTTTTTTCAAATGTATTTATCTCATGCTTTTGAGTTCTGATATGAAGAGGTGATCCTACTTGTATTGGTGATAGTGATGCTATGATTTCGCTTAAAATAGTCTTCTTTGTAGCATTATCATTTTTCAAATCTTCACTCATTCATAACTCCATTTTATCCTCTCCTTTGCTTATCAATTGTCATAGCAAAATATGACATAGTGAGGGATGTTAATGTTGGCAGTGATGATAAAATTTGGTGCTCTTCTATTTTGCAAATTATTGACATGAATGATTAATAAACGTGTTTATATTGTCCCAAATTTATTCAAGCATAACCATTTTAACCAATATATAAATATGATTTTATATATATTTTTCTTTAATTGTCTTCTGTTAAGTTTCAGAGGAAACAATTTCCAATTATAGTGTCTTTTACTATGACTATTAACAAGTCTCAAGATCAAATGCTCTCTACAGTTGGATTATATTTACCAAGACTAATGTTTACTCATGGTCAGTTATATGTTGCACTTTCACAAGTAAAAGGCAAAAATGGTTTGAAAATTCTATTGGAAAATCATGATGGAATTTCTGAAGGATATACCATCAATGTTGTGCATAAGGAAATATTTGAAAATCTTATTTCAAGAGGTATGTAAATATGATTCTAGTAATATTATTCATTAGCAACTTTTTACAAACACATAAAATTTGATGCTGGACTACAAACATCTATTTTTTAAATCTTGCATATGATTAACTCCTGCTCTTACCATGCTTCTACTATGCGGTCAAAGGGATTCCACCACTTTTTTTCAATCAAGAAAATTCAAATTATAATGTATCTTCTTATATTTGCTAACTTATCTATTCTACCTATCCATTTTATGCATACTATTTTTCTTTTACCTTTTTTTGAATTATTCTCGTGCATTGCATGGGTAACTACACTAGTTTGAGAGTTATTTTATGGAAGAAGTGGTATGATAAGTAATGGCCACCAAAGCCCATTTATGTCCTCCTTAACAGTAAATTTAGTGACCCCCAAGTTGAAAGATTAGAGACAATTGCTGCAAGAGTCCCTTCCTTTCCCTCCTCAACATCCAAATAAAAAAGTGACATCTCATCATCCACTCCTTTCCTCACCTCTCCTCTCTACTCCATTAATAACCCTCTCATTCCACCCATTTTAATCTGCCAAACATAGCCTAAGACTTATGGTGGAGGATAAATTAGCCTCTCAATTTAGAAAGTTCCATCATGATCCCCTAAATTTTACAAAGGGAGATATATTAGTCCTTTTATCAAATTGTCATTTGAATTGTTAATGAAAATGTCCACTTATTTTGTAAGTTTGCTTAAGTGTACTGTTAATTTTCATGATAAAACACATAAGTATATATAAGTAAGTTAATAGAACACAACTCAAATGACAATTTAACGAAGGGACTAATTTTTCACTAGTTGTGAAATTTGAGGAACCACAATGAGATTTTTTAAATCTAAAAGTCTAATTTATCCCCCATTATAAATATGTGAGACTAAATTGGAGTTTTAGCCTACTTTGAATAATCCAAGCATTGTTGGTTGAGTTTGATAATATGAAGGGTGAGTGTAAAAATATATATTCAATTAATTAATTATAAAAATAGAGTAAAAATTTTCATAAATAAATTCTATGTGTAATTTTATATTTAGAGTTCATTCATAAAATTTTACACTTATTTTTATCCCCTAACCAAACATAGCTATAATTTTTAAAAAAATATGTTAGTAACTTATACTACAAATTAAAACACCATCACATTCAACCTTGGGGAGTAAGATAAGTGTCCCAGTAAGGAGATATTTTTATTTTTTGGTTCTCCATGTAATGTATTTCTATTTCTATTATATAGGCTGTTGAGTGTAAAAATATATATTCAATTATGGGTGCACGGACGACTGCAAAATTCAGTGCTCCACCAATTGGGTGTTTTCCATTTTAGAGAACTGCAGCTCGAGAATTAGAAAGAAAATGTGTAGGGAGATCAACCATTGCTATGAAGCTTTCTAACAGCAACAGTATTAAAAGTGGGGGTTGATTGTATGGGCGTTTGGTGTTAGTATTTTGTGAGCTCTGTACTTGACATTGATGCTCTTGTTTTGCTTCCCCTCATGCAGGGGTTAAGCCTCCTTTTCTCATAATTATTAGAAAAAAAAAAAAAAAGCTGTTTAGTGCAAAAGGAGTTTTGGGATTCCCCTGCGAATGTATTGTGAGACAGGATTGGCTTTTTTTTCTAGAAAATTATAATTTTTTTAAGTGTAAGTAATTGTAATAAAAAATAGTCAATTTACCATTTTTTTTTAAAATTGGTAATACTTAGAGCCTGTTTGATTTGAGTTTTCAGTTTTTAATTTTTATTTTCAGTTTTTTAAATTTTATGAAGAAAATTCTGAAAACTACAAATTTCAGTTTTCAGTTTTCATTTCCAATTTTCAGCATTTCTTTCATAAAATTCAAAAAATTGAAAATAAAAATTGAAAATTGAAAACTCAAACTAAACATGCTCTTAACTTTTCATCCAAAAAAAAAGTAACAAATTGATGTAATTTTGAAGGAAATCATTTTTAAAAAATATTATTTAGCTTTATTAATAATTACAGTTCATCATACTATCCTCTTTTTTATCTCTTATCAAATCCTAATTCTTCCACCATGTCAATGTTCACTTTAGTAACATAAAATCTTATTTTTTTTTTCTTTCCATTTTCAAAGGGTTAGTAATAATGTCAGCATTACTATTCTCTCAATCAAAATCTCACATCAGCCGTCAAGCAATCCTTGCTTTCCGTTTTGTTTTCTTTGTTCCAACAGCCTACATAGATTTTTTTTCTTGTTTTAATTTTTTTCTTGTGCATTCATTGAGTTTTTCTTCTTGTATTTTTTTCTGTATTAATAAAAAAAAATGCTGATAAATATATGTCCATATTATGAGTTGTTCTTTTTGTCCACATTATTTTCTAGCTATGATTTATTATTCTTATAATCTTATTCATATTATTCCGGTACTTGCATATTTGTTCACCAATAACAACAGTGGGAGATGAAATTTACACATTTGATAATTTGTTCTAGGATCCATGTATCGATATTTTTTTAAGAGTTATGTTATTTGTACTCATCATACATGGAATGTGAATTCGACACGGTGTCCATATAGTGAGTACAAATAACATTATTCTTTCCTTAAACTTGGATAGCAATTGCTAATATGGAGTGTAAGGACGAGTTCTTAATTTAGGAGATTTTTCAATTTAAACAATTAAAAAAAAGTGCTTTCAAATGCCCTTTTTTGTGAAATTTGACCACAAAAGAAGTATTATTGTTCATTTTTATCCAAAGAGCTTAAAAGTATTTTAATAAATAAAATGACTTATTAGATTATAGTTAAATAGTTAACCTTTGTTAAGATGGTTCCCAACTAACTTTCTGTTATGACCATTTCAAACTTAATCTCTTGTATCATGTATAGATACACATCTTTCAATCAATAAGAGCCTACCTTTGCTTTCTATTTCTATACCTGTAATATGGTATTAGAGACATAACAACAGGATGCCTAAGCCACAATACCCTATATATCTCAAACCACATTTCCTATTCACACCTCTCACCAACCTAGAGAATTCATTTTCCAAGTCTTAGGCAATACCAGAACCTTCCTTTTACCACCAAGCAGTGAAGGATCCAGCTTGGAGGCAAGCAATGGCAGAAGAGATCAAAGCTTTGGAAATCAAATAATACTCGAAATATTGTAAATCTTCTTGAGGAGAAACATGCTATAGGATGTCGATGGATTTACAAGGTCAAATACAAGGCAAATGCAGAAGTTGAAAGGTATAAAGTAAGACTAGTAGCCAAAGGCTACACTCAACAAGCGGGATAGACTTCCTTGATACCTTCTCACTTGTAGCCAAGATCACAACTGTTATATTATTGCTATCTGTGGCTGTAGTAAGGAAATGGAGTTTTCTACAACTGGACATCAACAATGCCTTCTTGAATGGGGATCTATTTGAAGAAGTATACATGGAGATGGCTCTAGAATATCCTAAAGAGTCCAAGAAGCGAGTGTTTAGACTAAACAAATCACTATATGGGTTGAGGCAAGCCTCAAGACAATGGTTCCAGAATTTTCCTTGGCTTTAATTTACTACAACATGGCTTCATTGAATCCAAGCTAGGCTACTCTCTCTTCACATTGGCTCAGGAAAATCAATTGTTTTCCTTTTAGTCTATGTGGATGACATAATAATTTCAAGTCCAGACCCAACAAAGATTACTTTTGTCCAAATCAACTCTAATCTCTTTTCAAATTAATTGGAGATCTCAAATATTTCTTGGGTTTAGAAATAGAAAAATCTAAACAAGGTATATGCCTATCACAAAGAAAGTATGCATTATCACTCCCTTAAGATACAGGTTTTACTAATGCAAAACCCTTGCCTGTCCAATAGACCCTAGTAAAAAACTTCAAGCCCACAGGAGATCCAGGAACTGATCCCTCTCTTTATAGGGTTTGTTTGTGATTTTGGGTTTTGGAGGGAAGGAAGAGGGGGAAGACTTGTAATATAATTTTACACTACAAGTCCTCCCTTCTTCCTCCATTCTCCTCCAAAATCCAAACTTACAAACATACCCTTAGGAGAATGATAGGTTGCCTCATGTATCCCACTATTTCAAGACCAGATATCAATTTTGCAGTCACTAAATTAAGCCAATTTATGTCTAATCGTGACTCCCACATGAACAGGCCTTCATCATATCCTGAGATACATTAAATCTAGTCCAGGATAAGGAGTTCTTTTTTCAACAAAGTCTAGTCTCAACATTAAAGCTTTTGCAGGTGTTGATTGGGGCAGCTGTTTAGATACAAGGAGATCGACCACAAGATTCCTTGTATATTTAGGTGATTCTCTTATCTCTTGGAAGAAAAAAAACAACCAACTATGAGCTAATCTCAATTGAGGCAGAATAGAGATCTTTGTCTGCCTTCTCTAGTGAAATCACTAAGGTTTCATCAATGCTCCATGAATTTGAGATTGATCCGGGTCTAGCAATGGTGTTTTGTGACAATCAAGCTACTATTCACCTTTCTACCAACCCCATTTTTCATGATAGATCGAAGTACATCGAAATCAATTGCCATTTTATAAGGGAAAAGGTCAATCAAGGTGTTCTTAAACTTAGTCATCTTAAAGCCCAACGCCAACTTGTAGATCTCTTAACAAAACCTTTAGCTCCTACTAGATTTTAGTCTTTCAAATCCAAGTTGAGTGTTATTAACATATACCATCGAACTTGAGGGTGGTATTAGACTATAGTTAGATAGTTAAGCTTAGTTAATAAGATGGTTCCCAACTAACTTTCTGTTATGACCACTACAAACTTACTCTTATATCATGTATATATACACATCTTTCAGTCTCAATGAGAAACTACCTTTGTTTTTTGTTTCTATACCTAATAATACTTTTCAAATAATCTATCTAAATGTAAAATAATTTTTCGTCAAAAAAGAAGACAAAAAAATTGGTAAAAAGGTCATTTTTCTTGTTTATGCAAATGCACCCTTAGTCCTTCTTTTATTCCTCAAACAAAATTTTGTTATCTTTGGCCAAAAACAAATGATAATAATTTATGTACATTGTCAGGATAAATAAATTTTATACAGACATCCAATCATGTCACTTAAAAAAAAAATTGCTATCTTAAAAGTCTTGAAGATAAAAATGTATAATTGGATAACAAAGTAAAAAATGACATTATCGAAATTAATCTAAAACAAACCATAATAAGGGGAATGATTGGCAATGATTGAATTTATTCATTAATTACAAATATGAAATAATGTTATCTATGAAAACACAAGTTTATTACAACAATAATTTGTGAACTTTTATATGAAAACTTCTTTCATGCAAATAAAATATTATAGTAGTTATCACTTTTACTTCTTTTTTACCACCATAATTTCTAAAAAAATTGTCTCTTGAATAAAAAACTTATCATTAAACTAAAAGCTATAGTCGCTAGTAATGTCACAACTTATTTCCTTAAAGCTTTTCACACTATAAGATTTGCACGAAATACCAACGGATATATTGACGAATATGAATTTTGCTAACAAGTTTATCGATGAACACAAGATATCAATTTTTCATTTGTCTGAGATTATTACGGACGAAAACTATCAGGATTTACCGACTGGGAATGCCAAGGGTAATAAAATATAAAAATAGTCAGGAAACGTGTAAAAGGACGTCAATGTGATTGTCAGGAAATTAATATTGCCGACGGATTTTTTTAATTTTATCGACGGGTTATGAAAATTAAAAATATTATTTTATTTATTTATTACCAATAGGTTTACATTTTTTTTTCAACTAAAATATTCATTTATTTCTGGGGTTTACCCGTCGATTTTTTTACGACTGATTAAATTGCCATATGTGAAGTATTTATATAAATTATCTAATTATTTTACATTTATTCATTTATTTTTTATTTATATAATTATTTAATTATAAACTAAGATGATATGAAATAAGGAAGTAATAAAATGGTAAATAAACAAACTAATCAAATAAACCATAATAGTAGTAAGGTATCGGAATAAAATAAATAAAAATAAAAGTGCAATAATTGAAAAAAGATATTCATAAAGTAATAGAAATAGGAAAAAATTAGCTCCTTATCATGGTTGTCTGATTTTTCAGAGTTATAGCCATAATAGACGAGGAGGCCTCAGGATAATGGATGAGAGTGGCATTTATAGGGCTTCTTGCTGGCAAATCTTGAGGTGCCCATCTTGTTGAATAATTTCATTACATTGGTCGTAATCTTCTTCTTCATCTTCTTGAATTTATCTTTGTCTTTCTTGGCCTTTTATTGCTCCTCGCTCGATGAAGATCTTCATCTATCTGTTTCCCCAGCTCCTCCTCAACTGCCACTAGGTCTGTTGCCTACTCTAAGTTCCTGCATAAGGTAAGCCTACTGTTTCTAGCATTGCTAGATAAGATGTGCTTGCTGCTCATGCCTTGCCTTATGATTGTGTTTGGTCCGATATGTATCCATTGCAATGTTCATAATATTGTCGAACATATTTTTCTCAATATGCATGATATCTAAACAATGACACACCAAATTATTCTTTCAATATGGTAACTCCAGAAAATACTTTGTTTGGTCTAATTATGGCCAATCCCATAGCCTGACAATCAAATTACTTTTCTGACTTTTGTTATTTTTGGGAAAAGCTTCAATCAACCCCACATTTGGCGACCACTTAGTCTAACTGGAGGCTCATCATATTCAACACAATTACTTTTAAAGTCATATTTACTTTGTGTATATGGATGATTAATATCTAAGAACTTCCTATGATATTCAAACCAAGAGTTATTTGCTCTGTGCTTCAAAGTGAATGCCTTAGTGTCCTCCATGTAAATTTGACATGCTAATTTGTCTTGTGTCATCCACCTAGACAACATTTTGTAAGCTGAAAAGTGATTTATGGTCCACATTAATACTGCCTTCTTTATGAAATTCTGATTTGCTGAAATGTCATAAGTAAGAACATTCTTGCATCACAACTCATTCAATTCATCAATTAAGGGTTGAAGATACACATTAATCTTAGCTTTTGAATTATTAGGGTCAAGAATTATACATGTTAAGAATAGGTAAGGATCTTTCATGCACATTTTAGGAGGGAGATTGTATGGCATAATAACTACAGGCTAACATGAATAAGTTTGCTAAATTAGTTATTTGAGGTAAATCCATCTAAACATAGTCCAAATCTAATATTTTGAGGGTCAAAGGCAAAGTCGAGATATGTTCGATCAAAATGTTTTCATACTTTACTATGCGATAGATCAGTCATCACACCGTCACTCATCTAATATTCACCGTGCCACCTCATGTAAGAAGTCAAGCTTATTGATGCATACTGTAACACCATAAAAATCAACCCAACATGCCTAGGACACATTTAAATTAATTATTAGTGGCTACTCTTTTGTTCTAGTCCTTAACATTAAAAGCTTTGAAAATACTTAGTAAAAATGGGGGTAAATTTGTTTTATATACATAAAAGACAAAACGTGAGTCATGCATACGTGTAAGAATGCTCTACCTACAATGCAATCAAATAAAATAAACATCACACTTGCATACTTACAATAGCATAGAACTAACATAAGCATAAACATATCCACACACACACACACACACATATAAACATATAGTACCAAACATCATCATGTAAAGGCGTTCCTAATGGAAAAGGGAACAACCCTAACATAGCAATCCACCAACAAGGTTGGAAGCTACAAATATCTAGAACTATAACATATCATAACATAGGTCTCAGCAAAACCATAGATAATGAAATGTAAAGGCAGGTACTAGGTCTACTCCTTAAGCCGAAACTATGAGTTTTATGGGAAAGGTATCCTATTAGCTGAACTATCACTGTACCGCACGTCATCCTTGTAGCTCATGATCATAGTGCATCTACCACGCCAGCATCTAAACAAAGAACGTGAAGGATGCCATCACACTCTGAAGGCAAAGATGGAAAAAAAAAAAGGGAATGAGAATCTTTTACAAGAATTCTCGTAGGGATTTTGCCTTTACACAAGTGTCATCTTCAACGTCCTCAAGAACCTCGAGTTTCTTTATAAAACAATGGACATGATTAAAGTTCATTTATTTAGTTTCAAAAACCATTAGCTGAGGCTCTTGTCTTTTAACATGAGTCTTAATGTCATTTATACACCATATCATATTATGAATATATGTCAATGTTTTATGCATCATTCCAACATGTCATGACATACTATAGAAGCATAAGGAACATAAATGACTATGACACACAACTTTCCTCTTTTTCTTTCTTAGGTGACTTATCTTTCTTAATCTCTTCTTGAGGTGTGTAACACCTTCCTAACTACCTGCGTGTTACTTGAGAATTAACACAATAATTAGAAGTGTGTTACTTTCATCTTTTCTAACTTATACTAGTCATAAAGCATAAAAATAAAGTGAAGTAAACCTAACATTGACAATTTAAAGTACTAATACAGCCTTTAATAGCCTATCAATATATATGTGTGTGTGTGTGTGTGTGTCTATAATTATGTACAATCATCTCTAATATCCCCTAAATTCTCTAAAGAATAATCCTTTGCTCAATCAGATATTAACCTTGCCTTCATGCTGTTGATAAAGTCAAACGATAATGACTGAGTTGGTACGCCACCATATGGAGATTCGAGATTGTAAAGAAGGGTGGAAGCGCTGGGCAAGCAAATGTTGTGATCCTAATGCTTCCCCTACTATAGCAAATCAATGAAGGTCCATAGGGATGGCATCTACAAAATTCTGAGGATAACACAAAGTACAAACATGTAACATAGGGATGAGAATATTATAAAATTTTCAGTAGGGCATTCCCTCATGCACAAACATATCATCATAATCATTTAGAGCATATATTGTCAAATTGAAACTTTTAACATACTAGTCTCAATATAAACAACAAAGTCATCTGATTAGCACATACGTAAAGAATAACTTAAGACAATTGCTACTTTAACTTGTCTTGGCCCTTGATCTATGGTGGCTTATTCTACTCCTAGGTAATAAACTTGCTTCAGGACTAAACTAATTTCTATAAATGATCATTGGATTTACTTTCTCCAATTCTCACAGATCTATTCCTAGCTAGGTTTACTTTTCCTAACTAAATTCAAGGGTAGTCAAATTTACTTTCTCTTACTTGACCAAATTTACTTGCTTTGGCCCAAGAAAGCATAATCTTAATCTTTCTCTCATGTAGAGACAATTGTCATAAGCATTCACAGTTACATGTACATCACATCATCAACAAACTCACGTAGTATACACGATAGCAAGTCATTGACATATACTCATATTTCCAACATACCAACATTTAGTCCAGAATTTCAACTTTAAAGAAAATTATAGTTAAATTAATAAACATCACAAATATAGGGTGAAATAATTTTCAAGGGTACTCAATATGTCTATGAGACCCTGTAAAATTTCAGGTCAAAATAAGATTTCTAGCTATATTAATAAAATTGTATAAATTCAGTGCAGGAACCACCTATTTTCAACCAATAGTCAGAGTTCCCAATTTTATTACCATAGCAAATGAACTCAATAAATTATGTAAAAATTCAGGTTGTATCTCAAGATGTCCACAACAACTTGTAAAACTTTCAAGTCAAAATTTAATCATTTGATATAGTAACAAAATTAGACAAATTAGAGCTTTAGAATTGGCTTCAGACAACCTTGATCGCCTCTATTTTTGAATTTTTAAAAATAATAAAAGTCTTCAAATGGACTCAAGAAAAATCATAGAAATGCCTTAACATGTTTACTTCGCTATATAAAAATTTTAGATAAAAAAGACATTTCTAAGTATGTTTTAAAAATCAAACAAAATCACTACCAATAGAAATCTAATTTTCCAACAACACAATTTAAAACTTGTTTTGACAAAAAGGATTTTCTAACAACATTAAACTACTCCACTCATACAAACACATTAAGATCCATGTATAAACATGCCATAAGACTAAAAATATTAAGCTTAAAACTTAAATAGCTTCAAAAGCAAAACTTAGAGAAGAGAAAGCCACAAAAAACCTACACTTGAATCTTCAAAGCTTCTTGCCATAAAATAATCTTCTCCAAGTGTTTTTTTCATTCAAAACCCTTCCAAACAACCTCTACTCCTTCTATAATAGAGATATATAATAGCTCAAAGTGGAGGATGGTGATAAATCAAAATTCTAATCAGTTAATTTTGATGATTATGAGGAGTAGATGAATTTATTGTGAGCTAGGATTTTGAGGATTTGAAAGCTTGGGTTAGGGTTTGAATGGAAGAACATGGTGAGGCTATTCTTGGAGATGCTGGCTAAAATTTTGGAGAGAAGAAATGAGAAATGTGAATTGTGTTGTTGATATGATAAGATGTGCTAATAATCTTCACCACAAAATATAGCTTTGTAATAAAGAAAATAAGATTTTTATGTGGTTATATGTGATCTTAGTTTAATCCCCCTCTACTAGGATGCAATTTATCATACATTCATAATCGGTTTGAAGGAAACATTACACGTGTGAGTAACCCTAAACCCAACATTTTTTTAACAACATCACATTATTACTTTTAAACATATTCTGTTGTCTTTAAATGTTTTTAATTCAATTACTTTAATATATTTGCCTAAGAAAAAGTTCATAAAATTTTGATAGCATCTTCATTTAAATTAGGAGCTTCCGTCATCAATTAATTAATACATTCAACAATCATAGATATTATTAAAGAACAACAAGATAACCGACATATGTAAACAATCACAACTTAACAATTACATACAATTGACAAAATCCTAAAAGCCATGTTAAAGCACCTCTCCTTATAACCTCACAACACGCATATCCTACAATCAGAACAAATACAATCAAACTCCACACTAATCAATTCAAACAAGTCAGGAATGACCTCTACGCTCTTCCCCTTAGTCATGTAATCCTCATTTCCTATAATTCTATCATAGAAATCATAAGCCTCTATCCTACATATATATTAAAGAATAAAAATTATAAAGATTTTGTTACTAACCTATAGAGCAATGCACAAACAAATAATCAAAGCTCTAAGCATGTAACCAAATCCAATCCTAAAATCCAAAATGATGAGCATTTAATTTTACACGGTTATATAAATTGAAATACAAAATACACAAAAAAAATAGAGAAAAAAACTAAAGCTCCTTCTAACCACACTGTCAATGCTCACCCCAATAGAACTTCTACATTAACAAAAGAAGCAACAACAATAAAACTCTCCAATCTCTTAAAACTCAACACTTGGAGCAACAAAAATGAACATAAAAACTAAGTCAAATAAAAAAAAACTAAACAAATTAAAATGCTTAAAAACATACCTAGATTGTAATGTTGACCTTTGTTTTGTGGATGGAGGCTTTGGCGGAGCCATCGGTGATGGCAGGAGTGGTGGCGGTAGAGAGAGTGAGAGAGAGAGAGAAATTGTTGCAAAGTATGGGAAAAAGATTCTGTCTCTTGCTCTTTATGCAAGTTACTATGATGGGTAACCGGCCAGGAATTAGTTAGTGAAATGGTGCGTTTCAACTAATGGGAAGCCCAAGAGACACATGTTCCAAAAATTCAAAATGTCCATCGATATACGTCAGGAATTACTAATAAAAAAATTGACAAAAAACTCTTCAGACACTCATCGATAATGTGATTAAAAAATAAAATATAATTTAATTATACATATCGGTATACCTGTTGGAATGATAAATATTTAAAAAATAAAAAAATAAATTACAAAATAACCCGTTACAAACTTGTCTTTAATATGGTTAAAGAAAAATAAAACATAGTTTAATTTATACCCATCAGGATACGCATCAGAATGATAAATATTTAAAAAAAAAAAAAAAAAAAATACCCGTCGACCAACTTTGGAGTCCCCTTATGCCACATGGTGCAAAAGCATATATTGACATATTGTTGACGGGTTTCAAATAAATATCCACGCAGTCGTAATTTCGATATACCTCTCAAAATTGATGCACGCCATATAGCTCATAAAGGCGTCAAGCACTACCGATGAGTTGTGGTCTATTTTTTTAAAAAAAAATCACGTGTAGAAAAATGGTGCGATACCCATTGGTAACCTCTATTGGTCTATCATGGATTTCTAGTAGTGTTAGAATTGCATCAAGCTTAAAAGATTGCATTTATTACAAACGTCATAGATCGGGATGTTAAGACCAATGAATTCTAAGAGTAATACTTGCCAAATAAAAGCCAACATTGTCCCCACCAAATCAGCTATTCTCCTCTAATACTTTAAATAAAGTTGGTTTACTTTGGTTTAATTAGTAACAAATCAGGTACATCATCTAAGATTTTTGCTTTGATGCTTTGTTTACCTTTTTTTCCCTCTTAACACTTTCTTGATCTTAATAAAACCTTCGTCTTGAATGATTTTCAGATAATAAACAAAGTTGAACGGTAAATTCACATAAAATATATGAACCCACACTTCAATTTATAAACTGTTGTTAATTATTAGCGTGGTTAATTTGGCTTTTGAAACTCAAATAATAATGTGGTTAAAAATTACCAGAAACATGTTTTCGCCAAAATCCTGATTTGATGCTGTGTTTGTCTATATACTTGAGTAGTAACAGCAAGTCGGCAATTGCTGGAGACTTCTTTCAATTTGAGGGTCATTGTCACTTGAGGTTTTTATTCTACCTTTTGAATTAGTTTACCAAGACACTTTCATTATTTTACTCATTCTCCGAAAGAAGCTTTTGCTGTTTGCATTGATTGATGAATTCCCTGATATATAGTTGAGAGGGATTCAAATTAATAGAATTTATATGATAGATTTTTAAAATATAGCCTTTTATTTTAGCTTTTAGTTTTCACCTTTAATTTATGGTCATTATCTTGCAAATCATCTTGTCCTTTCACTATTTCCCTTCTTAAAAAATTGAATAAACTACGCTTCAAATTTCATGAAATGTGATTTTACTATTTTAGGTTCAAATCTATTGAGATAAGTGAATTATGTAATTTTTTGGGATATATTTTGAAGATTTTTTTGGTTTTCCGGAATATCTTTACACTTGATAGGTGACACTCTAATCTCCTATAGAGTATGGTCACAAACTCAAGCAGGACATGCTTAGGGAATTTAAAACCCTTCTACTCATTACAACACTCTGATAGTGAGTAATTCCCATTTATATTTATTTGAAAAATATTATTTTAACATTTTAAAATCTCAAACACATGAACACTCCTCTCATAAAAAATATGAAACCCACGTCTTTTTCTATTTTTTACTAATTTTTTTTCCATATTTTCTCTAATTTTTTAGGTATTGGGTACTAATCTTAAAATGGGACGTTGGAATATATTTTCCTGTTTGTTTTACCGATTGAATGACATATATATTTAGTTTATTTAATAATCTTGATGTATAGAGATTATTAAATTATATTAACATAAATATATCTGGATCTATAACAATTTTATCTTAAAAGTTAGAACTATGAAGCTGACTTACTGTAGAAATTATGACAAGTCATAAGCAATAAACAAGCATATTGTGACAGATAGCTGTCCCATGCGAGTTTTTTGTTTCTCTTTCACGACACCAATGACGAAGTTAAATTATATAAAAACATAGTGACTTCTTCAGTGACGTTAAATGGGTCTTAAGCCCCCATTTTCAACGCAAACTACAGGGTGTTTTCCACTTCGATGTCAATACAAGAAGTGGCCCAGTTTGAAATTGTTTTTTCAGAAATGGGACATTGCAGTGGACTGAGATATTAATACTGTAACCACGAAAGTATACATGTTAACGTGAGAGTGAGAAAGCTATCGAGTTGTTGGAATGCAAGGATAGGATATGATCAGAGTAGAGAGCGCTAACCACCAACAAACCCATCACCTTTGCAGTCACTAACACATGGGTTACTATCCTGAAAGTCAATGCGTTCAGATCACATAGCTGGTTGGCACTTGTAAAGACTATGTTCTTACCTCAACTCGGCTTGTGCTGGTGACAATTTGGGTCAAGATAGCATAGCACATTGCAGACTTATAACAACAACCATAATAGAGTTGGTGTCCCACCCACTTTTGATTATAAGAATAGTATTTTTGCTAACACTCAAGTTCTAGTGTTAACAAAATCCTTATATAGTAGCGAGTATGGTAGGAACAATACTAGAGGAGATATTTGCTTTATTTTTATGTATAGGAGAAATGCTAAATAGAATCTATAATTATGTGGGATGCCTTCGAGATTTGTCTCTTAAATACAGTGCTAACAAATTAAAGTCTATTATAAGAGTTGATAGTATAAGATCTAATAGAATAAAACTTATAATATAAGGTTTGATAAACTTTTAATATTATAAAGTGTTTGGCATACCAATGGATAAGATATTATATTTTATACTCTATAATATTATCATTTATTTAAAAATAATTCTTATAATATAAGTAAATATTAAAATAAAAGAAAAGAATAATTAAATAAGTAATTTTTGTCAATTATTTAATTATAGTTTTCAGATATATTATATTTATGTAAATATTTAGTAATTAAAATATAATTTATATTAAATGCTATTATTTATTACAATTTTTTATAAATATTTATTATTTTAATAAATTATATTAATATAAAATATAATATTTTATATATCTTAATTTTTTATTTTTAATAATAATTATTTAAATTTAATTTTTGAAATAAATATTAAACCAAAATTTTTTATTATTCATCCTTACTTTTATACATTACATATTATTTATTATTTATTTATATATTTTACTAGTTAATAATTTATAATTCTTTCATATTATGTATTATTTATTGAAAATATTTATTATTTTATTTTATTTATTATTTATCAAGAATAATTACTCCTATTTTTATTATATATAACTAAATTGATACCATATATTATCTTTTAACAATATTTATTTATTATAAAATATTTTTAATAAGAATTATTTTTATGTATATAATTTTTACTTGTTATTATTTATTTAATATGTTAAAAGCTAACCGGACCTAATCTAATCTCTCTATGCTGATAAAATACGTTATATAGTATTTTAACATATAAGAGAGTTATATATGATAGATAAGATTATACAATATCTTATCTACACTAAATAACGAGTAAAAGTATAATGTATATAGTATTAATTTATACTATCATACTCAATTAATACATCATACTAAACACACCCTCACTACGTGATCTAGATGAACCATAAGCAAGTGTGAATATTTAATAAGGAAAAACCAGTCCACTTATATGGGATGACTTCGCATGTGGTCTAATGACTCGAGACAGATTTCTTGAGCCGTGATCCGAGCTTATACGATTGGCTAAGTTATGAGATCCCATAAAACTGGTCTGCTCTAATTTTATAACTTTAGGGTTTTTCTAATCAGCCCCTACGAAATCAATAAAAGATAAGTTTCTAAATTTGGGAGTGATATCCATACATTAGAAATTAAAAAACTTCTCTTTTCTATGCAGAGTTCTCTTTTGGATCCTTAATTAGTGTCCGTAAAACATTCATGCTTCCCACTCCCTTTTTCCCTTCTTTCCACAAAACCAAGGCCAGAAAGGAAGAAATTTCTTCAATATCTCCTTTAAATCTCATCAAATTTCATAACCCAACTTGGATTACAGCATAATATTCCCACACGTCATGCCCACAGCTCTTGGCACATGTACATTATTCTAAAATCAGTAGATCGATATTTTAGTTAAACTATAAATAAATTAATGCAGCGGGTAGTGGTTGGACATTTTGGCCATGTGGCTTATACTTTATAATATCTATTTACATTAATCATAGGAAAATCACTGTTTACAATGGCATCTCCGCATCTCATTCTCTTGAGCGTTTTCGGGAATATATAATCTGTAATCTTAAACTTGTAGACTCAAAGACTATTAAAAACATTATTTATACTCACAAGCACAAGACATTTGTGAAATCCTACTTAAATAATCTCTATATTCCAATGAAGGAAGATATAAGTTGAAAATCTTATATATTATAAATACAAATATCATAACTCATATATAAGTGGGTGAAGCAAAACCAAATATGCAGAATTGAGCGGGCATGTCACATAGTGCCGTAATAAAATCATATAACTTCCATTATGCCAAAAAAAAAAAATCATATATCTTCCTCTTTTTTTCCCTTCATTTTGCTATATTTGGATTCCTGTTTCCTCAAGGCAAATCTGATCAGTGGTTTATCTCCACTTTTCTTTAGAGTTTATTTTTCATCAAACTCCCTTTCGGATAAACTCTATTTTATAGCCTGGGTCAGTTTTTCCCGATTAATTGTTCGTACTAATTCCTATCTCTTTCATTGTTGTTGTTATTGCATTAAACCTTAGGCAATAATCATCGATCTCATTTCATTTAATAAAATTCCCGAACACTTGTTTATTTTATTTTTATATTTATTTTTTCAAAGAACAACTTCAAGATGGACTTTGCATTTGCTATTGTATATTACAACTTCTTTGGGTCTACTTTATGCATTACAACTTACAATTGCCTAACCCCCCCCACATGAAAAGTGTTGGACATGCGCACATGCTTCCTGGATTAACATATGACCACTTGACATGATGAGATAAAATATGACCACTTATAATCCATCCTGAATTCGGAAGTTAATAGAGAATTAAGGATATAGATAACACCATTAATGTTTGTTCACAGACGATATGCTATTGTAAACTCATTGTTACTTGTTCGTAATTTAGTTCGTGCATGATGCCACAATTTCATAATTTTTTGGGTCATTTCTTTTTATAATTAAAGGACAATGACATAATTATTGACGAATATAAATACAAAAAATAAAGTAAAATGACAATGGGTGGATAGGCTTCAATGTGGACCGGAAATGCGTGATTTTAATGCTTGCTCAACAAGCAAAACAGCGTCCCCCATACAAGCAAATTGTTTTCCTTTTCCCCACTTTCTCTTTGTGGAATGCTATGATGAAACTGTGGAGGCCTCATAAAAAAGGTTGAATGCTTTCCAGTTGATGAATCCAATCAACCAATGTCTGCGTTCCCATTGGCACCGAGTTAGTGAAGTTTTTTCTCGCAAATTTTAATGACATGATGAAATTTCGTCAAACCAATCGCGCATCATGCTGAGTAACAATGAGTTGTGCTTGTTGTTACTATTCTTAGTACCGAAATCCCTCTAACAGATCGCGACATTTTAATGGACAAGCACAAGCGTAGTCATGTAATGTAATATAAATGTGAACTTCTCCGAAAGCAACGTGAAAGTAAACTAGCAGTGAAAGGTCGTAAGTTTGCTGTATAGAATATTTTACGCAAATTACATCTAGCATAAGGAGATGCACCCATTTTATGCGCTACAAATTGAGAGGTAAGCTCACCAAACTTTAAGGATGCATGCATTTGGCCAAATAAAGCTAGCACACAGTTGATGTGATCAAGCAAAATTGATGCAATTAATTGTGGACGAACAGGACTAATACGGCTTTTAAAGCAACATCATATAAAGGGAAGCTAGTTGATCTCTTGCTGGTACATATCACAGAGCAATAGAGCTACAAAAAAGAAAAAATCATATGCATTTGATTGCCACCAGCAGAATGACTCGGATGGTCGACATCTTATTAACAACAAAAAAATTACTGTTCAATAAATCAGTCGTCAGTGCCTACTCCACTGTATCACATATTCACATTCAAAGATCTAGAAGATCATACCTAGAGGATTTGGAAAGTCGTGCAACTGTTTATTTTTTCTATTCCAATTAATAGCATTCAGAAGAGATAAACAAACCAAAAAGAGTTTGGTTTAATACTAAGTGAGCTGAATTCCTTTGATAAAGATTAAGTTTTGGACTCTATAGAAAAAAGATTGTTGGACGGGCGTAATAATAGGCGCAATTAGTCTGATAACAAGATACTTTGATAAAAGGGAAAAAGGGAGACAAAAGAGGCCAACAAGAAAATTTCCTAGAAGGCTAAGCTGGTCCACTAACAAACGAGTGATACTCTCCCATATAATTATCAATTTCGACTCTGGTGCTTGACTCGAAGCAAAGTCAATACCACTAGTTAACCACGGTTAAATCCTATATAATTAAATAATTATAAAATACTTATAATATATAAACATTCATTTAAACGGATAGTATTATTTGATAGTACAAATTTAAATAGATTAAGGCTAGCAATGTGAATGGAATGAAACTCATGAAAATGGAGCACCTGAATATTGTTGGTCCTATGACTACATTCATGTTTCGATTTTCATAACACCAAAATTTGAATTAGTTTCAAATGATTTTTTTTCTTTTATAAATGGGGGTTTATATTGGGGGATAAACATTTTGTTAGATTTTCATAGTTCATACATAGAATTATGTGAAACTAACTAAGACCCGTGCTAGTGTTGTTACATCTATGATATTGAGGATGTGAAGAGAGCACCAACTAAAACAATGCTACTGTCTATTAGACCATATCAGTGAGTCGGGAGAAGACCCACATCGATGGGAAATTAAAGTGGAGGCAAGTGTGGTTCTATTATAAAAAGAAACGATGGTCTCCATGTTTTACAATTTGACAGAAGTCCAATCACCTATGACAATTGATCTTCAAAAGGCTTATTAATTGGGCTAAAAAAATGGTCGAATTGATTGTAATAAGTAAAAATTTTACATAAAAAAAAAACTTTTCATGACTCGACTCTAAGTTCATTAAAATTGGCGGTCGCGTTCTTCATCTGGTTTAAGGAGACCAAGTTAAATTTAATAACTATGCCTCCCATGCTTAATCGTCACTTGACAATATGAAAACTACATTCGAAACATTCTTGACACAATAAAATAAAAAATAAAAATAAAACACGATGTACAATCCTAATGTTTCGAAGTTTGCATAAACTATTTTGCGCCAAGCAATTTGTTAGGGAAGAATATTTGTTAGAAATACTCTAGAATTAGGATAAATATCATTAACGATAAAAAATATATATATTTATTAGGAATATTCTATAACTAGGATAAGGGACTGAATTGTTACAAAAAATCAAAGATGAAGGATACAAAAACTTGCTAAGAAAACTAGAGTTAAAAAGACAAAAAACTATGAGTAATAATTTCTTTTCTCTTATTCAAATGAAAATATTACAATATATAATAGAGTAAATTATACTTATCTCTTCTGAGATTTGTTAAAATTTAACTTATCTTCCCTCTAGTTGTCAAAACTACACAAAATCTCCTCTAATTTACACAATTTTTGAATGAGTTGCCAAAAATACCCTACCTTCTCTCACTGACATTCTCCTCTTCTCATAAATTATACTCCAACTTACAGAACAACAAAGCATTTCAACCGTGAAATGTGAGAATTTAAATGCCAATTGTAAGAACTAGTAATTTTTCATGCATTGAGACGTGTAATTTTGGGCCTAAAATGAAGGAAATGCCATTAAGGCTAAAAGTTTGAATATCTTCCTGAGATAGCACAGTAAGGGGTTTTGCAATACGGGAATTACATTATAAAAAGGATGGGATTTTGCTGATTGAGAACAGGTTTTGGGTAATGGTCAAATGATTTTTTTTTTTTTTAAAGTTTTACTCACAGCGTGTACAGGATAGCTACATAATATTTCAATCCGTTAAATGTGAGAAAAGTAAATGGCTAAATGCAACTGCAACTACGTTTTCTTATTACTTCAATTAGATATTTCAATGTGAGAATATTTCAATCCGCTCTCAACCTCGATTTATTCCACGAATCAGTTTGAGATTTTCCATTTTTGAAAATTTCTGGGGTTTTTAAGGAAGGGAACGAAGAAGGGTTTTAGAATAGAGAAGAGGAGAGTGTGAGTGAGGAGTTTGATGGAGAGGAGAGGGACATTTTTTGGAAATTCATCCAAAAATGGATAAATTAGGAGATGGTGGCATAGGTCGGATAACTAGAGAGAAGGTAGATTAAATTTAGATAAACCTTAGAAAATGTGAGTACAATTTACCTTATATAATAATATCTAATATTTTAGAACCTTCACCTCTTAGACTCTTACATAGTCTTTATTCTAATTATAGAATATTCCTAACAAATTTTTTTTTTAGTATTAACAACTCATATGTTAACTCTAGAATATTTTCAATAAATATGCTTCCCTGAGATAAAGCATGTAGTAATGAGTAATGACATTTGTATTTGCGATAATTTTGCGTGTAGTATGTACGTAGGAACTGGTAAATATAGCACTTAAGTGTTTCCATCAGTATTTTGATGGTTTTACTAAGTTATTTGCTTTAATCTGTATCTGAATTTATTTGCTTTAATATGTAGGAGGTTGTATCATTACTCTTAATTATTATACCTCGTTTCATCGTTGATTATTTGATAGGATCTGTAACCATGTGTCTGCATATTTGAACTCCTGCCAGCACGAATGGAAGCAAGACTTTATTGCAATAAGCGTGTTGTATTAACTTAACCGGTTACTTGTGACAGATTCACTATATTAATATCAAATTAATCAATTAAGAATACTCTCCTTCGTTGAAGGAAGACTGAGATAAAGTGAATTAGTTATAAAACTAGTTAAATTCACTGACTTCTCAGTGGTTCTTTACTAGCTGGGCAAGGCATAAAAAGGGGGGAAGATAAAAACTACTTACAATCAAACCAATGTCTTCCATAAACGTTTCCAGAAACTGCAGAAAGCTTACATTATGTAGCTAAAGATTGGTCTTGCTGACACTCAAAAACCATTGAGGAAACAAACATTATATATGTGCTTCTGTCCTCACCAATATCTTATCTTCAAGATTTTAATCCAATTAATCTTTTATTTTTCAATTTTATTTTGGACTCTTAGATGGGTTCTCACTTCTCATCTCTTGCCCCTTAGGATCAAGAAAACTCCCAAGTGCCATTTCCAATTGCACCTTAAAATGCCTTTTTAGGGTGTGTTTGTGAGTTTAATTTTGGGGAGAACTCTTCAAGCCTCTTCCCTCCCCTCAAAAAGTGACACACACAACCACACCCTTAATGTTATTATCTCATTTACCGAATGTCAGCTATAAAGAACTTCAACAATGATTCATACAGAAGTGAAGTAAATCCCTGCAGTTCAGAGAGGGTAGACATTGTAATGAAACTGTATGCAATACTTACAAAATTTTGCCACTTGGAATTTGTTGCATATGGACAGAAGAGGAAGGGTAAAGCTATTGGTACAACAGATTGTAAGCAGGCAGGTCTTGTATTCTATTGATGTCTTCCAAGGATAGCTCTCTCTCCAACTGAATCCGTGTTGCTTGTAGAACCTCCTGAAACCAAGGAAATAACTTTCTGGGTCAATTCGTTGCAGACAGTGCATTGCAAAAGTTGAAAGGACCAATCAAGATTAGTGTGCGGTTCAAACAGTCTATGCTATAGTATCTTGGTAAAAGGAACACGACAATTGGAAAGGAACTTCTGGATACCAATTTTGAGTGAAGATTCCTTTCCTATTTCTGTATGCTATGTAACAATTTTGGTTCACTACAAAGTTTTTTTTTGCCAAAATTCATTCCTCTGTGCACTCAGCAAAGTTTTAATTCCCTTTGTTCCAAAGTGGAAAATACAAGTTCTTTTGCTGTAAGGAAGTGTCTTCCAACCAGAAATAAGACATGGAAATTAACAAATTGCCAAGAAAGTTAGTTCTAAATTGTAAAAGTTGGCCTTAGTATCAAAGTTCTTTTACATTTCAAAAACACAACTCCAAACTGTTTACTCTTTCCTTTTGTTTTCTCCCTCATCTGTGTGGCTGTAGGAGTTGGAAGCCTAGAAGGAAAAGTGGTGAAGATGCAGAAAACAAAGAGGAAAAAGAGAATACGTTAAAATCCATGTAGGAAGCATGCATAGCCAGCCACTGCGCATCCATCATCTCATAAGCTATACAGAATAGAACCTCAAATGCTTCTTCATCTTCTGCAGTACCAAGCAATGATACTTCTAAGCGTTTGAAGGAGTAAAACTGAAAACTAAAAACTCAACAGGGAAAGCATTAGACAGAGGCATATTGAGATGCTCCATCTTACCACCTAATAACTTGACAAAATTCATGCCTGGAAGACATCTAGGCTTTACTGCAAAAGAAACAAAAATCAGTGAAAAAGTTATTATAATTTCTCAGTTTCTGATAAAGGGAAAATTTTCCAAATCTTTGAAACAATATTAATATATAAAGTAAAAAAGAAATGTCTGCCAAATGTTATGATGTAAGAATTTTGTCATGGGAGTTCTCTTAAAGGCTTAAGTTATAAGTAAGCCTTATGAGAAACTCCATTATATCTTTCAGAATTTGGATGCAAGCTGTTTAAAAAGAATATTGCAACTTCACCAATATGTTTTTGTTTAAGGAAACATAACAATATTGTATTACTGCTTTCATTCTTCAATCAGTGAGTCTTGACACAATGGTAAGTTCGTTACTTTATCTAATGGCCACAGGTTTTAGTTGTATAAACAGTCTCTTCCCTCATAGTGTTAAAATAGTGTACATCTGATCCTCCCCAAATCCAGAGCAATGCGATGCCCATGCTCCAGGCTGTCCTTTACTATTTTTTATATGCAGAAGTAATAGAATGATTATGCATGCATTGTGAAATTGTAAACAAACCTGAGCATAAATCCAACATCTGTATCAACATAAATGAAATATTAATGCCAGCAACGGCAAATGGATACTCCCATGTTGCTCGCTTTCCTCCTTTCTTTAACAATAGCCTGTGAAAAGATGCCTTCATTGAATTTCCATAAAATTAGTAATAACTCATGTTTTCTGGCAAGACAGATATCAAGAAACTAAAATAAACACATAAAGGCAGATCAAGTTCTTTCAGATGTGCAAAATAAAAGACACAATGCATACCGGATACGTCCTCGCAAAATACAGTAGATTTTCAAGGGAAATGAATCCACATCCCCTGAGGAAAGAAGGATATCAGAAAAAATACCTTTGAATATGAAATTTTTAGGTAATGAAAACATGAAGAACAACGCCACTCTCTTTAAGTCTAATGAGCAAGTGCTTTCATATAATTTGTAAAGACTAATAAAAAATTATCAAGTCACTACATTCATGAGCTTGGGGTTCACAAAGAAGCAATTGAAAAAGAAACTGTATAGTCATGCTCAAACCCTTGTGTTCATCGCACACCAACACATACATCTCCAGTAGAAAAATTCCGCAACAGTAGTTACGAAGTTCATATATGATGGATTATCAAATTCCTTTAAAATAAATTAGTTTAGACAAATTTTGTTACCATAAATTAGGAAATCATTTAACTCGAAGTAAAAAAGAAGAAATGAAATTTTATGCTACTATAAACCTTAGCAGCACCACAATGGCACTGCTTCAACCTATGTACTCAGAAGATTCTTTCAAATAGGAAAGGAGTAACCAAAAATGTCATGTGAGGTCCCATATGAACATAACTGTTTACCTAAAGTCAGTTGATGGGTTAGGACCTTGCCATCCCATATCTTTCCACTGGTCAGATATCAAGCCTCTTAGAGAAACATTAGGAAAGGCACAATGCCATAAAGCTCTCAGTGATTCCTGTTGAAAATTAATGATATTGTTAAGTGAAATGTGGTTTGAACATAACTCAATAGTTACAAGTATTCTTGAATCACAGAGACCACTAGGAAGTATTGTGTGTTATGTAAGGAATGAGGCTTTTATTTTCCGAACACAAACTGGGGAAGACGGGTGCAAAAATAAGAGAAGAATAAATCAAGATAGCTGCATGAAAAGAAGAAATACTTGATGATCATGGCTAGTCTCATCATAAGGCACTTGCAGCCGTTCTTGGAGCCTTTGAAGTCTTTGCTCCTGACATGAACAAGAAAACAGGTTCATTAAGAAAGGTACTAGGACATAAAATAGGAGATTCTGATTTTCTACCAAGTGCTAAAATTAAATAGCTGAACTAACTGAAAAATGTCATGTCTTTCAACTATTGTCTGGAACGAGGAAAAACAAAACAGTCATTGCATGTTATAATCTCTGTTCTCTCTGTGTGTGTATTTATTTTGTGTGTGTATGCGTGCATGTTGTTGTGTATATGTTGACGGTATATGGAGGATCATAGAATTATTTGGAAGGTTCAATAAGAAGGAAAGACAAAGTCAAATGGTGAAAGCAAAGGAATTCAGCAGGGAAATTCTACAAATCATCATCTTCCATTCTCCCTTTACCTCAAGAGGCGTCAAAGGATAGTCAACAAACTTATCATTTCGTCTAGTGTTTGAGCGGCTAAAGAGTCCTCCTATCCATGACCGTGATCCAACCATAGCATTAGCTTCATGCAACAAATTATGGATCAGCAATGGAAGAAAACTTGAGAGATCAAAGATACATGACGGATACACCAAGTTGCTTTGTTGTTAAGGCATTGTAAGAAAGAAAGACCAAGTAAATTTCAAAACTGGAATGTGTTCCTCTAATGCATTCTGCAGATAGCTGTTTGTCAAGACCTAAAATAGAATGCAGAAACAGTGTTCCTTTAAAATGAATTTTGCATAAATGTCCTAGAAAAGTTATAAGTGAATCTTGGATAAGACCAAAAAAGGCAAAGTAGATCCTTCTCATCTGTTTGAAAAGGCAAAGCTACAAAACATGTTTGCTTCTCTCACTTCTCAAAGCTCATATATAGGCTGGAGTTATTGAGAATGCTTAAAAATTAAACAGCCAGACTTAAAACTTCATCCTGATAGACAAAAGTACAAAGGCAATATCACCATACTTAGAAGGATCATGTTGTTATAAAAAAGCATGAAAACCATTTAATTTGAGTATCTGCCTGGAACAATTAGCATTTTATAATAATGTGCAGTAATCCTCCCCCATTCTCATTCACTCAAACCATCAACCAATTAACTCATTGATTTTAAAAGAGACACAAAAATGGAAAGAAACAGAAGACACAAATCAAGAGAAAGATCTACTCACTAAAACATTGAGCCAACTGAGATATTAAGTGAGTGGAATTAGGTGACCATTCCAACTCTTCATCTTCCTTTCTTCGCCTCCAATAAATCTCATCTTCATCAACCTGCATTTGAATTTTGAAGGCATCTGTAAGCAAAATGTAGTTGCATAAAGAGAAAACATACACTTCCTCAAAATGATCACAGTAACTGGACAGAGAAGTGAAGGAACAGACTTTAATATATTTTTTTGACACAACAAAATGAGAAGCCACAGATTCCACAGGTTGGTAATTTATTAAACTGCACTACAGATTGGTAAAGAGAGGCACTTTGTGAAGGATATGATAACTGAAATTCTTTTGAGACTCCTACATTATCAGCATCTTTCTTAACAAGAATTTTCTGCCACAGATGTCAGGATAGAGAGATGTGAGGGAAAAAGGGAAAAGAGTATTGAATTTACTTTGTGAAGAGAGGAGCAGGAAGGAAAACATCGTTTACGCTTCCTCAAACTCATGAGGTTGCAATCACAGACAAAGACCTTTCATCTTTTTTTAGCAGAAAGCAAAAGGAGAGGGAAAAAAAAATGACAAATCCATTTTTGAAAGAAAAGGGTTACCTATTTATGATTGCACTCAAGTCATGCTCTCTTGTAATTCAACCTCCCCATGATAAAAATTCTGTTTGTCCGCTGATTTTCTCTGCAGCAATCACTAGAGAGAGATGAAAACCAAAGGGCCAGTAGTATAATTGAAGGCCAAACCTGAAGTTACATAAGGCATAATAACACGTTGAAAATGGAAGGAAAGACATGCCAAAGCAATCAAAGGGATCTTTGTCTTTTGCTTAACTTTATGGAGCAAAAAAAAGTTAGTGATGCAAAAGTAGATTTGAAAAGCTGCGTGAGAAAGTGCGGGGGTGGTTGTCCCTGCTCCGCCTAGCGTAGCTTTTTTAAGCTTTTCTGGCCCACCAACTTTACATACAAAGACAAACATGATACCCTTTTGTCCTAACAAACGCTTTGAAATAGAGGACAAGTAAAGCAAAGCATAGGAGGAATAATAGTACATGCAGAAAAATATTAACAAAATATTCCACTGAAATTATGGTGATTATTGAATAAAATAAAATAGTATAACTATTTATTTATTAAAGGTTATCACACGAATATTTTCTTAAGAATAAAGCCATATAGTGCAATGTCTTATGAAGATAGAATGATAGATACAACAAATACCTGCTATGCTATGGTATGTGAGAGGACATGTCAGTGGTGGTGGTATTGTTGTTGGCACTTGGTGGTATCAATGTCTGGAAGCGACCCACTAAGATAGTAGAGGGAAGTGGTGGGGACAGGAAGAAGGTGGAACATGGGAAGTAGAAAAATGGCATTTTGTTCAGAATGAGTTTTTTGCATTGAGGAGAAGGGAAGTGGTGCGGTGGGTTTGGTTTGGTTTTTGTTTGTTGTGGCTTTGGAAGCCATACATTTTCCTCAATGCTAGCCTATATCGTAGCTCTCGGCAATGGTGCAAAGTAAATTGGCTTCATGTGGCTCTTTGTGGTGCTAGTGTCCAAATAATAGCATGATTTTTATTGATGTGTTGTGGTTTATAGGGTAGGAAACTAGGAATTAGAATAAGAGATCTTTAATTAATTGCAAGAAAATCAATGCTAACAGCACACAATGAACATGTTGTGACTTATGTGAAACTTTTTAGTGAAGGAATAGAGGCTTAGTTATATGAAGAAGAAAAAAATTGCTGAACAGCTTAGCTAGAAGTTTGGATAGCAAGTGCCACGACAATTTTTTATTTTTTATTTTTTAAGGTATTTTTCACTCAACGGGTGAAGGACTATTTTTTTTTATTATTACTTATTGGATGTCTACGCATGGACCTCTTCTGCCGGTGTCTTTTTCATATATACATTAGTCTCAAAATTAAACACAAGATCACATGCTTATTATAAGGTGTATTGATTTTTCAAGTTTTAGCCTATCAAAATGTAGCATAACGAATATCGTAAGATATTTTTATATATTTATAATATATTATTATAATATACTTATACTATAATTACAATTAAAAGACATAAAAATAAGAAAAGATATTAATGAATATGCACGTATTCATTTTAAATTTATATAAAAATATTAATTATATTTTTCTTATCTTATGCTAATATTTTTTTAATTTTAATTTGATATTCAATTTTTTTAATCTATTATGATATTCTTTTTTAAGCTAAATGTGGTATTATGTTTGAATTTTTAAATTTGGTACTATTTATAATCATCATAGATACTAATACATGAATTGGTGTTGTTAACATCGTTAAAATACTAAGGTTACTACTAGGATATTTACAGGTACAAGTTAAGATGATATCAAATTTATAAATTTGGAATATCGCATATCGTATATTAACAATAATGCTTAAGGGATCCAATCCCTTGTCAGTCGACTTACACCTTGTTGGTTCCCAAGTGCAATTCCAATTTTGTTCTATATAAATTTAGGAGTAAACTCCCAGTCTAGCTCTCTATGAAAATAATGTTGGACAAATTAATTTTTCAAAAAAGAAATATCCATTTTAGTCCCCCATAATAAAAAGAGGATAAATTGATCAGTAATAATTTATAAAAATAGATTAAACTGGTCCATGATAAAAATAAACATATGAATAAGTCTATTGAAATATAGAGAAGAGACCAATTTATCCTATATTTTTAATCATAAAGGATTAAAAAAATATATTTCTTCTTTAAAAGACTAATTTATTCAATATTATTTTTATGAAGGACCAAATTTGAGGTTAACTCTAAATTTACCCTTATAGGTTTTTTTTTGTGGAACTCTTTTTAATCCTTTTGTTTTTGGGGGTCAAAAATCATTTTTCTTTGTAGAGAAAATCTACACCATTGCCAGTACTTTTCTTTTTTATTTTTTTGTGTTTACACCATCGTGAGTACGCCAGTACCTTTTTTTTTTTGTGTTTCAATCTACTCAAATGATGGCCCAATGAAATGTACCATCAAAACCCAAAATAGGTTTCGGCTTGTGGCTATCTTATTCGGCCTTCTACGTGAAATGGGTGTAACACTAAAGAACGGTTAATATTTGGGTTTAAAAATGCTAGCCCAAAGCAAATTCGTAGGAATGGGACACTTTAATATTTACAGTCATGCTATCTTTGACCAAAAAGAAAAAGTCATGCTGTCCATTTTATGACACGAATTTACTTATTGATTTTTATCTGCTATTAATATATTGTTCTCACTTGGCATAAATATATACACTTATTATTAGATATGAAATCATGAATATACCATAACCCAACAAGTTAAGCTTTTGAGACAAATAGTTTTATAACATAGTATTAGAGCCTCTATGATCAAGTGGTCTAGAATTTAATTCTTATTGACCCCACTTCTAAACAAAAATAATTAAATTTCAACACAAAGTAAAGTAAGTCTATACATTGTCCACACTTCAATCATATTAGAGTCTCTATAATCAAATTTTTTAGATATAAAATCATTCATGTACCTTAAAACAACAATTTAAATTTTTAGGAGAAATTATTTCATGACATGATATTAAAGTCTCTATAATCAAATAATCTATAGTTCTATCCTTATCGCCCCTACTTTCTAAATAAAATAATTAAATTTCAACAGAAGCAAGATAAACCTGTGCATTGTCTACACTTTCAGCCCAAGTTTGTAATATTTCTATATTAAATGTGTTTATGATTGGATAGTGTAAGGGATCAAGCCAAACTTGGTTTACTTTCAATAGTTTCAGTTGTAATATGTTATCTTAGCGGTCAATCTGTTAGAGAGCGGTTGCAGCTATTGTGCATTAAGTCCTCTGTATATAGTAGTATGCTCTTGCTCATTCTATCGTATCATCTAATCAGAATTGTTAGAAAGCAAGAAACCAAAATAGGGATACAGAGAGTGTTTTCTGTATTTCAGTGTATGTAATCTACTGGAAGCGCCTATTTATAAGCCTAGAGTAGTAAATACAATGAATCTTTGACAAATCAATTAACACTTAATTTTCTACCTAATATGATACAAATAAATTTACAATCAATTCAAATCCTAATCATATTGTATCATCCCCCTCAAACTCAAGTGGGTGGTGATGAGGCTAACCTGAGTTTGGAAAGGAGACTCCGGAATCGATTGGGATTATGAGCTTTAGTGAATATATCCGCAAGGTAGTCAAGTGTTCCAATGGAGGTTTTGTCATTTTCCATGAACCTTCATCAAATCCAGTATGGGATTTGAATCTTCTTGTAACATTGCCACCCTTTTGGACATAGATACAGCTATTATATTTTCAAAGATTCTAAGCTGTGAATTTAAGCTGATGAGCAATTTATGTACTGAGTTTTAAAAAACTTCTTAAGAAAAGAAAAAGTCACTTGAGCTTTGGTGAATGTGCTAAAAATCAATGCTCAGAGTTCATGGTGCTTAAATACTATCAAGTGACCATGTGCAGTACACAACAGCTTCCATTATCAGAGTGGATATATGATGAAATTGATGGGGTTTATGCACCTGTGGTCAAATTCAAGGTTCATTTTAACTTTTGTAAATTTAATTTAGTTCAAGAGTAGGGCCTTTTTTCACCCTTTTTAAAACACAGTAAGTCACACATTAGTGAAGTTTTGAGAGTTTTTTGCATTTTAACCTAAAAATAATGAGGTAGACTACTTCATGCTAACTTAAAGCTTGCAAGAGCTGATTTTATCATATATCCACGTATATAGAGAATGAGCTTCTGTCCATGATTACTTGAGCTATCAACTTTCCAACTCTCAGACTGATTCTTTAGCACATTCCTCCCCCCAAAAAAAAAAAAACAAACACACAAAAGCAGTGAACAGAAAGTTGTCTTCAATCACTCTAAAGTTAACTATAAAGAATATGGCAAGAAAAAAAATACCTTCCGAACATTTTCAAAGTTGTGTTCAATCACTCTAAAGTTAACGATAAAGAATATGGCAAGAAAAAAATACCTTCCGAACATTTTCAATTAAATTGCTGCGAAAAGCATCCAAGACTACCTCAACAGCATTTGCATGGACCTTGATGCAATAATAAGGCCAGGGAACACAAGGGATAGTCTGCAATTGCTTGTTCAAATGCTTGTGTCGCTGGAAATTCAAAACAGATACATCATGGTTGAGGAATAACGCAGACCATTTGCTTCATCATGCAGAGCATAAGATACTAACACACTAATATACTACTGAATCCAGTTCATACACAATTCCATGATCTCCCAAAAATCAAGAGGCAAGTAAGCAGAATTGCTGTGAACATTGGCCAGAAGTAGGTTGGGAATTGAACAAATTCATGTAAATAAAGGGGGCATAAAATCAACACACAACTTTGCTTTGAACAAATAATAAACTGATTCTAACGACAAGGCATAAACAATTAAGGTTTACCATAAATCAGAAAATCAGCGATAATGAAAACCAATAGTCAGCCAAAAGAAATATAATAAAAGTGAAATTTCCATCCAAAGCATCATATTAAGACAAGGGAGAAAATTTACATACAAAACAAAATGCAACATAAAACAGTAAGCAAGACATGGCATTAAGAGGAAGCAGGTGAATTACATATCAACCAGGCGTTACTCAAACGCCATGAATTTGGCTCGTGGTATCTATCATAGAGTGGTTCTATGCGCTCTTGACACTTCGCTTGCTCATCTTTGTAGGATCTGCCACTTTGAAGAATCTTGGTGCCAGTTCAACAAGCCATTTGGGGTCTATCACAGTGGCCTCGCGCATATATTCCTTAGTTGTCATCACAAGTTCATGGTAGATGACCCAGTCTGGCTGTCTCTGGAACAAAGCTGAACTTGGATGGATGTAAACAGGCTGGTTCTCAACTAGGGTTCTGTAGCCTTCCTGGGGGTCCTTCTTGCTACATGGAAAAAGAATCCTGCAGTGATAGCTTTCCTGATCCTGATGAAGTTTTTTCCAGCACTTACAACATCTAATTTGTACCTGAAGATCAGTGATGATGATGATTTAGAATACAATTCAATCTGAGTAGTAAAATAAATAATAATGCAGGAGAGGGGAACTAATGTCAACATAATAACTAGCAAGCAACAGCAAAATGTTGGTTACAATAATAACAAGGCCCAATACCGAAATATTAGGTCAGCCCTAAGAATTTCACTTTATTCAAAACGAGTATATTTGTGAAAACATAGGGAACCTTAACAATTTTGTGCAATATGAATGTATAGAACAGGAAAAACCAAAAAATAATTGTAAAACATAGCAAAAAAAGAAAAGAATTCACAACAAGGAAAATATAAAGGATTAGAAAGATATCATACTTATCCATAATCGTGACAAGCTGTTTCCTGACATCTTGAGCTCTTCTCAACGATCGAGATTGAACAAAGTTCTCAAAACACCAGGGCCCTGAAAAATTCTTGGTTTTCCAAGCCTCATAAACCCCAAGCAGTGTAAGATGGTCACCCTCAGGCTGGAAAAACTTTGCCCTCTTCTGATCTGCTTGGGCCTGCTTTTCCCTAGGCCTGTAGAAAATATTACCAGTCTGAATCATGGCAATTATAGTCAAAATCTCATCACTGCACCCAAGGTTGACACTGGCAAGTAACATCTTGGACAACGGTGGATCAAGAGGAAATTCTGCCATTTTCCTCCCCAGTTTGGTTAAAAGGCCCTCTTCATCCAATGCTCCAAGACTGTAAAGCTGTTCCATGGCCGAAATAAGAGCTTGGGGAGAAGGTGAATCCATAAAATCAAAGGATAGAAGATCATTTATCCCCATAGCTTTCATATTAAGAGTAGTTGGCCCAAGATTTATCCTTTGAATCTCGGGAATTGTAGTGGGAGACATCTCATTCCTATATGCACTCTCAGTATAGAGGCGATAGCATTTCCCAGGTCCAGTACGACCTGCACGCCCAGCTCTTTGTTTGGCTGAAGCTTGTGATATTGGAGTGATCACCAAAGAATCAAGACCTTGCTTTGGGCTATAAACATTTTGCTTCGCAAATCCAGGATCAATGACATAAAATATCCCATCAATAGTCAAAGAAGCCTCAGCAATGTTAGTAGCCACAACCACTTTCCTTTTCCCAGGAAGTGCAGGTTCAAATATCCTAGATTGCATTTCACTGGGAAGGGCACTATAAACAGGTAATATTATCAGTTCTGGAACATTCTTACCCAATCCCTTCATTCTCTCATAGAGAGACTGGCAAGCAAAATCAATCTCCTCTTGACCAGTCAAGAAGAGAAGTATGTCTCCTTCCGGCTCTGTCAAGTGGATCTGTAAGACAGTGATTAAAGCTGCATCTAAGTAATCACTTTCTGGTTGCTTAGCGTAAAGAATCTCCACAGGGAAAGTTCTCCCAGGAATCGTAAAGATATTACAATTAAAGAAATATCCTGAGAACTTCTCTGCATCCAGTGTCGCAGATGTGACAATCAATCGCAACTCAGGTCTGCGCTTCACTAGCTGCTTTAGCAGTCCAAAAAGAACATCAGTACTAATCGTCCTTTCATGGGCTTCATCAAGCATTATAACAGAATACTGTGACAGGTTCTCATCGACCAGTATTTCCATAAGGAGCATACCATCTGTCATGTACTTGATTACAGTATCCAGTCCAGTACAATCCTCAAACCGAATGGCATAACCAACTTCCTCTCCCAATCGACAACCAAACTCTTCTGCCACTCTCTTTGCAACCGATGATGCAGCCACCCTGCGTGGTTGAGTGCATCCAATTTTACCTTTTGTGGTGTAACCTGCTTCAGCAAGATACTGTGTGACCTGAGTAGTTTTACCTGAACCAGTTTCACCAATTACCACCAACACCTGATTATCATGGACAGCCTGAATCAATTCTTTTTTCAACTTGTAAATTGGCAGACTCTGCCTCTGTTCCTGAATAGAGAGCTTTGACCTTTGCCCAAAAGTAATCGTCTTCCCATAAGCATCCTTCTTCCATTCTGGCATATCATAGGCCGATAAGCCAACACCCCTAAGCTCCTGGGCAAGATGCCTGTCACCAGTCTCTGGCATAGGGTCTTCCCAAGGACGATTAAGATCCTTTGGAATCGAATCAAGCATGGTGCGCTGCTGTTGTTCCCCTACTCTCTACGCTCCTTTATAAGCGCAGAGTGGAGAGCAGCAGCACGACCCAGAGAACCTTCTGGGTTCTTAGAAATCTTAACAGGAGACATATCCATCGAATACCTGCTCTGCCCTTGCAAGAATGCAGGCTCATCCTCATTCAACTCAATCTCAAGCTCTTCCTCAGCACCCTCCTCCTGGTACAGCAGCCCATCTCTCTCCTCATCATAAGCAGGATAATCTGAAACACTCAAAACACCCGAGGCAATCAACTGCTTTGCCTCCCACCTCTCGGGAGAGCTCATCCTCTTCAAAGGCCTCCTCGAAGAACCCACGTCTTCCTCCTCCACAATCCTGATCCCAGAAAGACCCGTCCTGGCAACCGGCCCATCCTTCGAATCGTGTGGATTCATCCTAAACCCTTCATCCTCCGAGCACTTCTTTAAGGGAAGAAGATCCTTCCCGGTATGCTGATCAACATTCCTCATCGACAAGCTCAACTTCTGACCCGACATCGATACAACCTTCACGAAGACCTCCTGATCCCGCTTCACCACATCCTTGGCATTACTAATCCTCCGCGTCGCAATCTGCGAGACATGCACCAACCCTTCCTTCCCTCTAAAATCATCCAACTGCACAAAGCACCCCGTGTCCATCACCCTCGAAACCCTCCCTTTATAAACCTTATACATCTCAATCTCGCCACCGCCACCACCATAACGCCTCGAATCCCTCCTCACTCTCCTCTCACCACCACCACCACCACCATCTTCCTCACCATTTCGATCATTCTCTTCATACCCATCTCTCCTACCCTTCTCACATCTATCCCTGTCATACCCATCAATCTCTCTATCCCTTCCCTTTCTCCTATAATCCTTTCTTCCACCACCACCATCATAATATCTATTATCTCTATCTCTATGCCTTCCATCTCTATCATATTTATCGTACCTGTCTCTTCTTACTCTTCCTCTATCTCTGTCTCTGAACCCATCTTCACCATCGTCACCACCGCTTTTCTCTCTTGCTTCTTCTTCAATCTCCTTCTGCAGCTCCTTAACCCTGTCCCCATCATCGGCAATAGCCAAGGCCTTAAACTTGGTCTCCGAAACGCTGTCGTTTCGCTTCGAGCCCTTGTTGCTGCTGCTATTGGGAGGGAGAATGGCGCGGATGACAGTGAGGAGCGTGCGCACGAAGTAATCAGGCAATTCGGCACCGTTTTCCTTCAATTTGGAGTCGAATTCTTCGACGGTTTCGGAGGAACGACCCAGCTCAGTGATGAACTCGGCAAGGACCTTGTCGCCGGTTCCGGTGTGGGACTCCAATTCGGTGCACACCTTCGAAACGAGAGACAGGTACTCCAACTCCTTCACGTCCTCTGGATTCTCCACCGCCATTTCTGAAACCCCTAGGAGGAAAAGAAACAGAAAAAAAAAAAAAAGGCAGCAGAGCGTGAATTTGTGGAATTTCTGGGAATTTTTTTTGTTGTTCGGAATTTTGATGGAGAAATTACTTGGATAAGAAGGAAGAAGAAACCGCGGGGAATTTATGCTTGTGGGGTTGATTACTTGGAGATCATTCGCATTTGGCATTCTTGAGTCGACTTGTCCCTTTCATATTTATGGGCCTATTATATTATATTGTTTCAGATATCAATGTAAGGGTTTGATTTCTCTTCTCAGGCTTGGATTGGAGGTGCTCCATTCAGTTGCTGATTTTTTTTTGGCCAGGCTTGGTACGTTGAGGATCAGGTTTGGGATCGTCCCCGGCCCCCTCCAGGGATGGAGCTCATCTTGCTCGCGGACTCTTCACGGGCTACTCATGTCATATGAGATAACTTCTCATTCTTGCCTTGTTCTATCTTTCTCTGCTTCCTTAACCAAATGTAGGAACAAGAAAGTTAAATCCATTAAAAAATAAAATAAAATTTAAAGTTTGAATATATTTTTGGTCTTTGATTTTTCCTTTTTTTTGGTTCTAAAGCAAACATTTATAAAATTATTTAATTTGAGTTTAATCTTTATTGTTAGAATGTATATATCTATCGAAGGCCAGGTCATTCAATTCTATAAGAGGCAATTGTAGCTTATAAGGTTAAAACCAAACAATTTTAAAAATGTTTGTACCCCAATATATTCTTAGATAGTGTAATGCTATGGCAGATAAGATAACTAGTATTCCATTCATTCTTAAATAATTGTTTATTAAATTTAAGTAATATTAATTATTTTAATAATATTCTTATTAAATATTATTGGAGGAGGAGAGAGATATAATATAGAAAGGGAGAGCAAATTGAAATATTAAAAAGAATGAGGACAATTTAATAAATTAATTTTAACTTGTTAACTTAATTATTTTTCCAATCATTTTTCTTAAGTATAGTGCGTATTTAAAATTTGACAATTATTACAGAGGAGTATGAAAAAGATGTGGTTGATCAAGTGTGGATTAATGAGACACTAAATTGTATTTGGGATTTATTGGCCTAAAAAGTTTTATTGTAGAATGGATTGATATTTTACATAAAAAAAAGGACCAAAACCAAATGAAGAATGTTATATAAATCAAAACTAAATTTTGTTTATTTTTTCAATGAACAAAAACATCTAAAAAAAGAAAAAATAAAATCGAGTTAAAAGCAAGCAAATATCATCTTACTAATCGTTTAACCAGGTCAATGCATAGGGCAATAATAAAAATATTTTACTTATTATTATCGAAAATAAATAATTTATTTAAATATATCTTATAGAAAATTGAGTATATAAATTTATTTTGAAAATAAGTTAATAGTTAAATAATTAAATAAATTGATAAAATATAAATGTGTTATTTTATTTTATATCTTATATTGAATATTATGCTTATAAGGTTAAAAAAATCTTGATAAATGACCTATAACAATAAAGAGTCTATTTTATAAAAATTTTGCACGTTTCAAAAGTTGAAATTATTGAATAATAAAAGAAATGAGTGGATAATTTTATTATATTATAAGCCATTTATAGAGATAACAATGAGAATTCATTACAAAAAGGACATGTCTCATGCCCTCGTCCATATTTAGAATTTCATTTCTTATCCCTGATCCTCATCATTGTCACAAGTCATCATTCCTCATTTCCCGTTAGGATTTGAATCCCGTGTATATTCACGATTTATTAAAAGAATCCCAAAATAAAAAATAAAAAAATTGAAATTTGAAGCATAAATATCTATAATAACAAATATTAGTAATGCAATATAATCCAAATTAAAAAATAAAAAATTTGTATATAATACAAATTCAATATAGATAATTAAAAAAATAAAAATGTGTTATTGTCGTCCCTTTCCAGTTTAACAAACAAAGACTCCACCCCATAAAGACAAAATATGTCCCTATTCACATCTCTATTATGGGTAATCTCATTCCTCATGTACCCATTTCAGCATTTTTTTTTTTTGTTATCCTAACCATTTATATCTTTTTAATAAGTTAAAATATTTGATATATAAAAACATAAAAATATATTTTGTAGTTAATAAAAAATAATTAATAAATTTAATTTATGTTATTTCAATTACACCCTCTTTCCTTGTACATACTTTTAGTAAATTAAAATATCAATTTTAAAATATATATTATAATTAATGTGTTATAATTAGTAAAAAAATCACATATAATCCTAATTTATGTCATCTCAATTAAACAATAAAAAAGTGATGTAATTTTTTAATTCTTTAAAATAATTAATAAATAATTGGTATCATTATCAAATAAGTGTAAATTGTGGGATTTTTTTAAAATATTTTAATGTTAAAAAATTGAAGTCTTTTTCTCAAAAAAAATTAATATAAAATAATTATGGAATTGATAAGTTGGAATGTTTAGGTTGTAAAAAAATTAAATATGGTATAGTGAGCCTGGTATATATATATATATATATATATATATATATAATTTTAAAAGTTCTATATTTGAAGTTAGAACTCCTTCCCCAACCTTGTCTCATTTAGAATTTCGCCTCTTATCCTCATTTTCATTCCTATCACACTTCATTTATTCTGGAGATTTGAATCTCTACTGTATTCACATGTTTATTAAAAAAAATTTAAAATACTTTAAAATTCAAATTTCTATAATAACAAATACAACTAATGCAACATAATTAAATTAAAAATAAAAATACATACATGATGTAAATTAAATCCAATAAAGATAATTAAAAAAATAAAGGTGTACTAACATTTTCTTGTTATCATTAATTATTATAATTATAATAATTTTGTTATCATTAATGCTATAATTATAATCATTAATTATAGTTTTTTTTTTGTAACATAATTATAATAGCTTTGTTATCTTTGATACTATAATTATATATATAAAATTTTAATGGTATAATACATTCAATTATCATTTTGTTTATATTATTTGTTATTTGTTAAATAATTTTGATTGAACTATTTTGTTAAATAATTTTAATGAAAAGAGATGTGAAGGTATGATTGGAAAAAATAATTAATAATTATAAGATAAATTAAATTCAAAAAATTACTTTAAATATTAAGATCATGAAAATGGTAGGACATAATTTTCTCCATGAGTGACACATGGATAACTGTCCATGTAATAAATCTTAATTATTAGTATTATAGACAGATTATAAATTATATTAAATCCTTCAAAAATATGTTAACTATAATATTAAGTTCTATTAAAATATTAAAACTAATATAGCATAGCATGTATTATTATATTTTTATTATCAATATCATTACCGTATAATGTGACAAACTTTATATATTATAATAATTTTTAATAAATTATATACTATATTAATTAAATCTGACATACAAAAATAAAATGATATGTAATTAATGTTATTCTTTAAAATTTTAATTTAAATTTGAGAGTGATCGATTAATTAAAGAGTGACTTATTGATCATATTTATGTATTAATTTTTTGTATTAAACTTTTAGTTATAATTTGTTGACCATGAAAATATTTGCTATGATTTTAATTAATAAAATAATTTTAAATTAATATAACTACTATATCAATGATAGAACAAATTTAAGGTTGACTCAATAATATCGATTTGACATCTCTCTCTAAATTCATGGACCTATCCAAAGCTAAAATAGATTATGATTAAAAGATATATATCTCATTAATTTTTATAATATATTGTTCCAAGGATTTAATTTTAATGCATTGTTAATGTAAAAAGATATTTTAAATAGATATTCAATTATATAAAATTAACGTATTCAACCGCTAATTACCATATTTAAATATAATTTGAATATAACAAAATAAAAAGAAAATTATATTTAAACCACATTGAAAACCCTAAAAAACTCACGAATCCCATTTAAAATAAGTGAATAACTTCCATACTTGAAAATTTCATATTAAAATTAAATGATAATAGAGTATATGCAAATTTATTAAAAAAACACTCAAGCATTAAATGAAGAAAATTCTCTGAAAAAAACATCTTTAGTTATATATGTTCAATTGATGTGATTTTGGTAGAGTTAGAAAGCTAACACAATTTTCAACAAGTATTATTCCTAGCGTCGAGGCCAAATTCCAACGAAAGTGAAAGTTATTGGTGATTTAGATTGCATTACTTGAAAAAAAAAAGTGAAAAAGAAAACAAAAGAAAACTGGAAAAAAATTGAAAACAACCATGCAACGCTCCACATAGCCCTCACGCTTATAATGCAAAATAACAAATTTTTATCTCCTATTATATGTTTGGCACATTATGAAACTCTCAAACATTCCTTTAAAAACTCCAGCCACCCAAGGATTTTTCCCTAAAGAGAAAACATAATTTTTCTCAATCCTCTCTTATTAATCTCTTCCAATAAGTGTAATAACCCCTATTTTTGTTTAAGTTATGGGTTTAGTCAATCCTTTTGTGTTTTTCATTTCATTCTCTTTTCCTATTGTGCCTAAACCCCCTATCTCATTTTGTCCAGTTAGGAACATGTTTCAGTTACACAAGATCATATAGGCATTAGCCAAACACTCCTAACAACAAACGGTGAGTGCGATTATTGCTCATGGGTATGTTTTAGCCATTATTTTTATTTTCGAAATTCCTAGCTACTATGAACATGGTTTTAGAAATGCAGAAAATAAAAGGATATTCATATTCACCTAAGCAGTTACACTCCAGCTTGTCTTTTTGCTCCTACACCTTCTTTTGAAGGTCGACCACCTCCGACCCTAAGGCCTTGACTTCGGACCTCGAACCCCCACACTTCTTTTCTAAGAACCGCGCCATTGCAGATTGAATACCCTAAACCTTTAAAAAGCAGGAGAAACTATGAATTCCCCTCTTTGCCAATACTAGGTTATTGGTGTGGTAGAATCGCTGATCAATGAACTCAAGGAAGGGGAGATTAGCGCTCCAAGGACGGAAGAGGAATTCAATTCTAAAAACTCCTACACCACCCGAGCCCCCATCAGAGCTAATAGAGGAGGAAGATCCTTGAACCCCCTTTACAAGATCAACCCTTGAGGAAAAATAGGGCGGGATCTAATTGGGTCCTAGAACTTGACCCAGTGCCAAAAATTGGACCTCAGGTTAGCTAAGGAGCAACATTTCTCTTCTTGGTTAAGTAGGTAGCGAGTTCTTGGTCTTAGTGTTTCGAAGCCATCTCAGCTTCAAAAGAAAAGAAGCATAACATCAACATTGCAACAATGAAAAATAATCCAAGTGAATATTAGCAAAAAGAAAAGAAAACTACAACTACCTATATGCTAAAGGACCTTTTCCTTATCTGACCCCTACTTCGAGAGGATACCAAAAAAAAAAAAAAAAAACAAAAGGCTCAAATTTACCATTTCCTTTAGCAAATTGATCACTATTTAATTGTCTAAAGGGAGAGAGCTATACTCTACCTTGAAGATCTGCACAAGTTATATCCCCAATAAAAGGGGAGCCTCTCCAAACTATACTCATCCAAGAATAAGGGAAATTTACCTATACTACCTTACCTTGAAAAATTTATCTTTAAACCTCTTCAAGTTACGTCAGGAAGAATAAGATCTTTTTCCTAAGGACACTATTGAAAAAAACCCAAATCCCCTTGTCTACCCATTGACTTGGAAATAGTAGAAGAACACTAAAAAATTGGGCGCCTAGATGAGGACCTCAAAGAGCACCTTGAAGGCTCGGATAAAGGCCCAAGTGTTTGGATGGAGTTAGGAATGAGCCATATTTACCCTATTCAAACACCCATCTTGAAAGAAGTAAAGGGAACCCTAACACTCAACTTCTTGAAGATATTGGTATACATGAAATGAAGTCAGCTATGGACTACCCTACATTAAAATGGCACACCATGTCCTTCGGATGCAACGAATGTACTCAATCAATTTTCTCCTCCTCCTTGGATGACAGAACATCACAACACTCCTTAAAATAGGCTATCCCTTTGTCATCATAAAAAATCGAGGTCATTTCCTTTACCTTGGCACTAACCAATTGTACAGTGTTATCATATGCTTTCTCCTCCACCAGCCTTCCCCTTTCTCTTAAATAGACACACCTTTTCCCTTTCCTTTCGCCATTAAAAAATCCCCAAACAAAGCAAAAGAAAATGGGGACTCAATAAGAGGGAAGAAACTTATAGAAACCAACTAAGAATAAGGGACACTCAAGGGAGAAACAACATCTTCTACCCTCGAGTTACAAGGAAAAAAGCACAAAACAAAAAAATGGAGTAAAGTTATCTAATTTTTTAAATAGCAGAAAAATGAGGTTAGAACTCAAAACTGGAAGGTTGCTTGAGCACTAAAGAGAATGAGAAGTGAAAAGCTTCAAAGAGTGATGAAAATAAACTCCTCATTCTTGATACAAAGCTTGTAACCACTCTATTCTCATCCAATGGCTAGTAGCACCTCCCTCCATTAAAGATTACATCTAGACGCCTACTTCATCCAATGACTGGGGGCTAGTCACTTTAGTCCAATAGCCTGCATGAGTGCCGCCTGAAAAGTAAAGTGATTGCCTTGTATTTAAAGTGCGGCACATGTTACGGCCATAATTTTTAGAATCAGATAGGAAACCAATGAACTGGTCATGGCTTTGGTTAGGTTCCACGATTGGATCCAATTCTGGAACCGAACTGGTCAATGCAGTCAAACCTGGGGCAAATGTTGAGTCACAAGCAAACTGGTCTCAGTCGAACCTGTGCACATGCCATGCACATGCTACCAAAGAAATTCCTAAATTTCTTCAAAAATTTCATTGGCGGGGTTTGAATCCCTTCCCCTAAAGACAAGGCATGGCGTTGCTACCACTAGGCTAGCCAAGTTTTTTCTATTTTGTTTTATTTTGTTTTATATATATTACATATGTAATTACATTAAATTATATTTTCATATATTAATTTAATTTTATCGGTTCAACTAGTGACCCATTGGTTGAATATTTTCATATATTAATTTAATTATATCTGTTCATTTAGTTCAACTAGTGATCCACTGGTAGAACTAGTGACCCGATTCCTTGGCTAAGTCAATCCAATGCTAAAAACTATGGTTATGGCATAATCTATTATAACCATCACTATAGTAGTTGAAGGGGCATAGCAAACCTAGGCATGATTTCAGACCATTCAGCTCAGCACATAGCCCTTGATACATGGACCTCAACACTAACAATTCAGCCTATGACTAGCTGGGGGCTACGTATTGGACTAGAAATATAGACCCGACACCTCGGCTAGTCATTGGGGAGCTCAAATAGAGGGCTTCATAGGTCGAACACATGGCATGAAATCCTTCCAAGGATCCTCCACTGATTTAGCATAGATCTCCCTTTAACCGGGCACGATCCTAGCAAGATTCTCTACAATCTTATAATATTATAAATCTAAAGTGTACTTCTCAGGAATATGGAGCATGTATGCTTCCTCCAAATTCTCACATGAATCTCCGTTATTCAAGGAAACACAAAAAGATCTTCTCTAGATTAATACATGGGATAACCTCATTATATAAGAGACTCAAAGCCCCATGTGTGTCTTTGCAGACACCCACATCGCCTCCGATGAGATGCTTTGAGGAGACTTTCCTCTTGCCAAATCCTAGGCAAGAACAGTGAATTACGACAAAATTATAAATGATTTTTTATCCTTCAATATTACTGACACTTTTTTTTTATGGTTTATCAATAAATATAAAAATTGAAAAAAAAAATCAACAACACAAAGTTTCGTCTGAATATTTAGCATTAGGTGGCGCTACATGGCACACGAAAATTACTGATAAAATTATCAATAAAAATTTGTGATATGGGTTAGAGTTTAAGGTTTAGATAAAATTACGATTTTTCAATGATAATATTTTCAATTTGATTTTATTTATTTAAGAATGATAATCCATCAATAGAAATACCTATTAGTAAGAGTAATGTTAATTATATTAAAAATATGTTTTTACAATATAAAAGAGAAAATTATTATATCGAAAATATAAATTGTCGATGAAATATTGATTAGCATTTGAAATTTACAATGTTGGTGTTTGTGCCACATCAAACCTCTAAATTTATTTAATTACCAGAATTTTTCATTAGTGATGAGAATTAATGAAACAAATCTTTTGTTATCTCGTTATGAAGGAAAATCCATCGGTACATATAGTGGACATCAGTGAAAGATTGTTGTCGAAATTCATTGCCAATGCAAAAAGGGCAATGATATTTTGACACCTAAAAGTGGGTGTCTATTCAGACACCTATTTTATAACCATTGGATGTGATGGTGGTCCTACTTATTCTTGACATCCATCAAATCTAATGGTTATAAAGTGGGTGTCTAGTACACCCACTTTTTGGGTGTCAAAATATCATTACACATGCAAAAAAGGGTAATGTTAAAAAGCAATGCTCCATCTTCTTTGTTCTCATTTCACTCTCTCCACATTCCCACTCTCTTTATGCCTCAAATCCAAAGTTAGAGAAACAATTCCTCAAATTGTATTAAAGTGTAAGAGTATGAACAAGTAAGAGTATCCACTAGTACGAGTATAGTGTTTAAAAGAGAAATTTTAGAAACAGGAACCAATGGAACAATAGCAAATTCCAAAAGAGAAATTAAGAAAAGAAGAAGGAGATCAACTATTCTTAGGTGATAGAATGAACTTGATCCATCGACCCATTGATTCACACCTAATGAATTAGGGATTGGAGTCAAGCACCAGAAGGGGAAGAAGATTTTATCCAAATAGGATATGAGATTCATACCAGACTTATCCATTCCATTTGCTGGGCTAGTCTCCTTATACCTCAAGTTGCAAAACCCCTGAGCCTAGAGTTGGTTATTTTCACCCCTGCCCTTTGCCCATTTTGCTAGCCTCTACATGTCTGTCATAAGTTGCAACTAACTCTGAGTCACCCACTCCTTGCCCTTGGGTTGATTTGCCTTTCTGCCCTTTGTTGCATAACACTCTCTCGCTCATTCTCTCTCACCACAGCCAAAGCTTCTCACCGCCATTGTAGTTATATTCTCCCCGTCAAAGACTTCTATTGCGTTCTAGATACTTTGCTTATCATTTTAATCGATTTACTTTTTTTCATTTTTTTTATTTTATTCCAATTAATTACTCAAAACTTGTAGTTAAGACCCTTAGGTAATTTAATGTTTCTATTGTTTTGTTTGGACCAATATTTGGAGTTAAGAGCTAGGTAAAAACTTATGATTTGGAGATTAACTAGTTTTGTTAAGTTAACTTCTAGAACCACAAGCTTGATAACGAGCATGGAAATCCTTCACTCATGATGGAACCCCTAGGGATGGAAAAACAACCATTTAGATGGATGTCTTTAGAGATTATCCATGGCCGAGTCAAGATGGGTGGACTTTAGTCCTAACATTAATGGGGACTTTGTCCCCATTTACTAAATAGAATTAGGTGCAAGACTCATTAGCTCCCATGTATGTATGAAAACAAACCATATATATATAGAGAGGAGTGAATGTTGATTACTGATTTAGTGTTCCAAAGATTATAAAGAAATAGATGGTAAGATGTTTGTTTGTCACATTTCTCAGGGATATATTTGATGTGATGATGTGATTTAAAATGTAAATTTCAATGCTCTTGGTTCATTTTGATACGGATAAAGATAATTTTTTTATCTTCTTTGAAATCTTCTTTCAAATAAAAAAATACTTCTGCGTTTCACACCATTGTCATCTTTGGTCTCAAATGAACTATGCATATTAAAACTAACATTATGTGCATATGTTTCATAAAAGCCTTCACCTTGTTCTAAGGCGTCAAATATCATTCCTATTGTAGGCTTTAATTGATCATCACAAGTAGAAACCTATTCATTTACCTAAATTAGAAAAAAATATATCTATTATAATAATTATTATTATAATATAAAATAATTTTTAATTTAAAATTATTGTATTGGAATGCACATTGAACATTTGCGATGCAATGTGTTGATTTCAAATTCCATGGCTTAATCGAGCTTATTCAAAACCTGCATAGTTTGAAACATATAGAAAATTAATTGATGGACTAAGGCACCCATTCCAACAAGTGTAAGGTACATTTAGTCAAGAAAATGATTGAAAATACTATTGTTAAAAAATTAGTATCCTTTTCTTGTGTATGTATAGTCACCTCTACCTATAAAAGGACAAGAAAAGACCGCTATGCCCACAATCACATGAACTTGCGAGCGCAAACAGCATAGGTGGCCTAATGGGTCTCAAAGTAGGGAACCTGCACAATAAACGGACCGAGCTCAAAGAAGAAATCAAATTAATTAATATAAAATAAAATTAATTAAATTATTATATAAAAAGGTATAAAATGAGTTATTATAGTATTTTTCATATAAATTATTGATAAATTAGGACCTATTTCATCATTTATTCTCTCTTTCTCTTAACAAAAAAGTCAATAATTTTCTTATTAAATATCTCTTAGACTTAGCATAAAAAAATATACGTATCAATATATTATTTAATATCAAAATAGAGCATCAATTATAAATAACTAACTAGTAAGTAGAAACTTCATTAAGTGGATAAAATAAGTTAATAAAAGAAAAATATTAAAAAATATATTCTAGAAACATTTATGTTTCATATTTTTATATCATATGTACTACTATATCAAAAGATTTTTATTATTTATTATGTATATTATGTATAGAGATAACTAATTTTTTGGAAGCCATAATATAAAATATACATATAATTATACAATAAATATGTAAAATTTGAGGAGACCGGGCACCCCCTAGTCCCCTTCCCTCCACCTCTATGTGCAAACAAAAAACAAAACAAAATGATAGTGAGAAAAAAAAAGATAACTTCGATAACAAAAGAAAGGGAAGGAACGGCTCAGTCATTGATTAGGCTTTTTAATCCCAACCACTCATTCCAATCTAAGGATTGAAAATGCTATTTCGCAACTCTCATAATAAACCAGTTTTCATGTGTGTGTGTGTGTATAGAGGAGAGAGATTTTGTAACAAGTTAATATTTATTTTAGTCTATAATTTTTAAAATACATCAAATTAGTCCCTAATATTGCAAATAAGTCAAGTTAATTCCTTATTATTTAACATTTTATCAATTAAATAAAAATATGTAACTTTAAGTGATACATTAACATATATGTGCCATTTAAAATATAATAAAATTTAAAATGACTCATTTTGGTGTCTAAAATTGTACAAAATAAGTCATTTTAAACTTTATTATACTTTAGATGATATAAGATATATCAAAGTATCACTTAACATTACACATCATAATTTAATTGATGAAATGTTAAATAAAAGTGAGTTGAGGGATGAACATGACTCACTTTTTGTAATGTCAGGACTAATTTAACTCATTTTAAAAGTCAATGACTAAAATGACTCATAAATATAAAGTGAAGAGCTAAAAGAAACATTAGCTCCATTTGTAACTATTTTTTATGACTATAACTCTTGTCAAAGTTATCGGATTTTCATCGTGTACTTTTATTGTTAATTTAAATTATGTTGTGTTAGTAGTGTTACAATTGATAAATGTTATTATGTATGCTCTATTCAAGTTTAAGAGCTTCTTTTCATGAATTTTCTCCAATCTAATTACCTTTAATTGCTTGCATAAACCTACATATATCAATGAAGATTCAAATCTCCAATGGTTTGAATTAATCTCTGAATGTCGATAAATTACAACTAATCTGCCATTGTACCTCTGAATTATGAGAAAGCTTGGGTTAGAAGAATTAGTACCAATTTGGGGTGTGGTGTTTGCAAATTGCCAATGAAATATTTGAGGATTCCTCTTGGAGTTAACCCAAAAAGGGTGCAAACATGGAGACCTATTATTGAGAAAGCTGAGAAAAATTGTCCTCTTGGAAGTCTAGCTGCCTATTGAAGGCAAGTAAACTAATGTTGATAAAGTCAGTGCCAATAAGTTTCCTATGTATTATCTTGGTCATTTTAAAATGTCGAAGGAAGTCTCTAAAAAATAATTTCGCTCCAAAGTAAATTTTTTTGAGGAAACAATGAAGGGAGTAGAGGTATCCTGTAGTAAGCCAGAGTCAGGTTTAGAGACCAAGACATTTGAGAGGGTTGGGGTTAGGGACCTTGTAATTCAAAACTCAACTTTTTAAGTGGTGGTGGAGGTTCTTCAAGGAGGACTGTCCCTTATGGGGAAAAAAATGTAGTATGTTCTTGTAACAATCTCCTCCTATATAAGCCTATTAGTACCCAACCTATTAGACAAAATGGTGGAATCTAGTCTAAGATCTGGACAATTAATTTTGGCAGCCAAGAACTCCCTAAGTCAATGAATAAGGGTATTAGGATGGCTATTGGAGATGAAGGTAAGGCACTATTTTGGGAAGACCAATGGGTGACCCCTTCTAGGTTAATGGATGATTTCCCTAAATTGTATTCTCTATTATGTTAGAAGGAATGTAAGGTGATAGAATTTGGTTTTTAGGATGATATGTAATGGATTTGGAAATTCTAGTAGAGAAGGACTTTGTTTGATCGGGAGATGGATGTGCTAAATAATTTACATGGTATTTTAGCTTTTGTAAAATTGAATAGATTTTCCCAGGATAGGCTGATTTGGAAATTTGACAAGAAGGGATTATTCTCTAAGTTCTATCTCTAAGGTGGTAACAAAAAGAAAGGTTCATGATCTTGGCGTGAATAATTTTTGTTATGCTATTGTTGTTTAGAAAAGGCTGGTGCCCCCAAAGGTAGAGATCATTTCTTGATTTGTCATTTTGGGTAGGCTAAACACTAAAGATAGGCTGTCTAAATTTGGAGCTATTCTCCTCACTCAATGTATGTGTAGTCTTTGTAAGAAGTATGAAAAGGAAATTGGTCATTTGTTTTTCACTTGTGATTATACATGGTATTTGTGGAAATAGGATTTCAGAACGGAATATAGTTTGTGTGTCGCCTAAAGACCATAAATGCTTCTTTGAAACATGGATGTCTTTGAAGTTAAAAAGGGTGAGGTGGAAGCAGTGGCTACTACATTCTTTGTTGTCATTTGAACAATTTGGAAGTGTAGAAATTTATCCATTTTTCAGAAAAGTAAAATTACTCAGGACAAGGCATTGTCCACAATTAAAGGATATTTGGACCATTGGTGCAACACTAGAGTGGGTGACGGTGGTGGGGGCAACTAAAGGGTGTGTGTTCTATTTAGAATTGCATTCTTGTTGGATTGTTAGTGTGCATGAGAATGTAGCTAGTATTGTGGGTTGTTTATTTATTTTTTTTATAATGCTTCTTTTAATGTTATGATGTTTGGCTTCTAAAGCTATGTTGTTTTTTTTTTTGGTCTTCTAGGACTAATCTTTTTGGGTTGGAGATATGTTTGCCTTTTGTTTGAATCTATTTCATGAAATAAGACTAATGGTTGGAGGTTCACATTGTGGAAAAAAGTTGTGACTATGCTGTGAAGTGATGAATGAATCATTTAATCATTAAGTGATGTACAATCTGTTGTGTGAGAGATACACTTAGGAGGATCAGATTTGTGGTTTTGTTGTGGATCATATGGGGGTGTATGTGTTGGTAGTTTTTGTTTTATTTATGATGAAGGAGCAGCAAAGGTGGACCTTTGTGCAAGTGAGCTAAACACTAAGAGTTAACCACTGACATAGTGAGTTCATGAAGTGTGATTGGAGTGAATATGTGATATACATGATGTAGCAATGGTTAAACTAGAGTGACATGAGTGTGTGAGGAAAGAGTGGGAGTAGCAAAAGGTTCCCAAAAGGAAAATGTGTTCTAGTCTTGAAGTGGCGGTGTGTCTGTTGGTGTGAGTTCTCCTTCATTAGTAACACTAAGTCTCCTAATAGTCCTAAACGAGGTTGGTGATAGTCTTAACCAGTTGATGTATGACAGAAATGATATTAGTTTGTCTAGTCCCTAAAACTGATAGCACTACATCTTGTCCGTTAAGGTAGCTGCTGAATATTATTTATAGGTTTAGAAACTATTGGGAACACTAATTGAGGAGTGAAGTACTCAACTTTGGCAACAATTATCTTTCCCTTGCGTTTTGAAGTCATTTTGGTGGAATTTCTGCTAGTCTGTTTATAGTATATTATAATAAGGGTGATCAACTATAAATGTAAGGAAATGGTATGGGGTTAATGTTGGTGTGGCATTTTGTTAGGTGTGTATGTTTGTAACTGTACTAGTTTATTCCTACCTCAACCTTTGCTTTCTAGTTTTGCGCTTTGAGAATATCAAAAAAAAAAGGCGAGGATTGAGGAGATATTTTTTGATGACGAAGCCATGTGCCTCGCCCCATGCATAATCATAGTTTTTCAAGAGCTCCTTAGATCTGCACTCCCTTACTAGGTGAGGCTCATCGTTGCAAACATAAAGCTACTTTAAGTAGAGCTATTATAATATGGGTCGGTTCAACCCATTCGAGTTGAACCACCTTAGGCTAAGTTTATTTTGGGTTAGCATTTTACTATATAGGCCCAATTCTATTTAGGCCACGATCGGATTTCAGCCAATTTGTTTTATTTGTTCAAATTTTTTAACATTATGGTTGACACAAAGGCTAATGAACAAGATATAAACCATTAGTGAGTGGCCGGTAATCTTATCCTTGGCTTACGCAGAAGTCAAAAATAAAACTTCGCATATTTTTTGCAATTAAACTTTGCAACTGAACTTGATGTTAACTATAGTTGTTTATTTTATTTTATTAATTGTCAATATTTAACTTTAATATTAACTTTTTTAAGTGAAAAAAGGGCCTAACTATCTAAATTCAAGTAATTATGACAAGTAATTTTATAGTTGATTATTTAAAAAGCAATTATTGTTTGGGGCATCAGATTAACCTGGCCCAAAGCAAGTGGGTCCATATTAGGTTGGTTCAATTCAAATCGGGCCAGATAAAGTTGTATCAACTTTTGTTATTGCTCCAAATTTTTAGCTTAGTCCACGCATTGTTTTGAGTTATTCGGGCTATCCCTTTAGACTCGACTCATTTCATTTTAGGTTAACACTTGGGTGTTTGGGTCCTTGCCTTTAGCTCTCATCATTTGTTGGCCATCTTTCAGAGACAATCTCATGGGCTGGGTTCGCATCATGAGTTGATCCCTCCCTATATATGTACAGTAGTTGCTAACTCCACTTCGAATGGAATTCCAATTCTCTTAGTCATGTTTGTTAAATGTTAACGTGAGGATAAAGTGGATGAACATTGCACAATTGCACTGCTGGAAGGAGCCGCATTGTTCCTAAATTTTGGCAAATGCCATTCAACGTGTTCTAAATTTATCTATAGTCACACGATTTCCATGAAATGGTGACCTATATGTTCAATGCAATCATAAAGAGGCCAAAGTAATAGCTAACTTTCGTTCATTTTTTTAAGAAAAAGTGGGGTTGTTATGGAACCCCAATCACATTATTGGCTACTTAAACAAGAACTAGAAACTTTTTCACATCGATCCAAAATCCATGTTTACATCTAGGAGTCCATGCTGAACAACATAGAAAAGGGAAATGACAAAAAAGGAGAATTAAAGAAAAATAAAGAAACTATATAAGTTACGAGGGGTTAGAAATTGAAGCTTGAAAAACAAGAAAATTGTAGACTCTAATCTATGGGACTGGGTAGGACTTGTTGTGGCACATGCACTTGTAAGCCACTGGACATGTCTCAGCCTCTTCAATGGATCCACAAACGAAGCCCACCACCACCAACCTGCATGGCGTGCATGACCCGCAGGCATGAGAGCAATCCGGTAATCTTGACCCTGCCACATGCAACGTTTTCGGTTCCCTTGTACCTTTTTTTGTGGGTCTTCCTTCCTGTAGAAGAAGCTTTCGTTTCCCACTTTGCTCCCATCTTTTGTATTAGCCAATTTAAGATCTGAATGCCCATAGCCTACTTAACATGGAACCAGGATATTCACACATAAGTCTTAACACAAAATTAGTATAATAAGGCTAAAGATCTAGTTTTATTCATATCTCTCCAGATGTATTTCAACCTAGTTTATTAGGTGCATTGAGAATAAGACAAAATATTTATTCTGAACTAATTCATTAACTGATATATTAATTTTATAGATCATTATTGTCTTATCTATCTTTGTATTTCTAATGTAATAATTAATATATCAATTAATGAATGAGATATAACAAATTTTTTACCTTATTTTTAGAGCACCTAAGAATTTCTCATAAAATTAAATAGTTAATGTAGTAACAAAAAAATGTTAAATTACTACAGAATATTGTTACACGGCCAAAAATTATTGTCAAAAATATGTCACCAATTAAATAAAATGATTAGATAAGTTAAGAGAGTGAAAACTGTTAAGATATTCAAATGCTAAAAATAATGTTATATATTCCGACAAATACGTTGATGACAAAATTATGGTTGTTTAGTATATTGTGTGAGAAATCACGGCATTTAAGAGAAAAAAAGAAGACATATTTTAGAAATTATTCTAGACATTTATATGGATACTTACGCGAATGTGATTGGCTAATGTGCCTTGCAGAGATTATCACTGGAACATAAAGTAAAAGAAGAACTGCAGCAACACACACAGAGCTCCTCCCCATTATTGCTTATCTGATCTGCGGCAATTTATGAGATTTTTTATGTTTTTTTTCAAATCCACTTAACACATGAGAGTATAAGACATAAACTTGAGTAGAGAGTTGAGGTGTTGCTCGGTGATGGATTAGAGGTAGCTCGTTTTATATATATATATATAAGGGGTGGCATAAAAGAGATTTATCATGATGGTGTCGTATTGAAGGGGTTCACAGGCAAAAGAGGATTGTGCTAAGAGTTCACATGAAAGAAGGTGCACAAGAAAATTGGTAATACATGGTCACAGGAAGCATCACTTGAGCTGTTGTATTTCTCCATGGAGTAAAAAAACAAAAAAAGATGAGGGAGGAAGAATTTAATAAAGAGCAAGAGTTGAAAGTGCTTCATTTACGTGAGTATTGACTAAAGCTTGCCTCACCAGCACATGTAGAGGCAGGCTCAATAAATGCAGCCTCACTTCTCACTTGGATTTGCTTGCTAGTAGTACATTTTTCTGCGATGAAGTTTGGCAAATAAATTGTGGTACTGATCGCGAGACGCCGACGCTAGTGCCATTAATACGATCTATTTCGTCGACCAAAAAATATTCTCTTTCCAAGTTAGGTTGGATCGATATTTCATCATCTCCCTGTATCTAATATCTAAAACTTACTGTGTGTGATACAATACTGATACTTCACAAATGTGTCAAAATTATTATTATTATTATTATTATTATTATTATTATGTAGTTTTATAAATTAGTTTGTCCATAAAATATCATTGATATATATTTTTTATGTTTTCTTAAGATAGTCATCATTTGAGTTAAATAAATTTAATAATATGTTGATAATGTCACCTTGAAATACCTCCACATCTTAAATTTCATAATTTCATCCTATGTCCATATCAGTGTTGAATCGTATCATCAATATCGTATTTTATCTTCATGCTTCATAGTTTCAAAGTGATATTGCACATAGTATTAAAAACCGGACCAGCTTTAGTTGGACTATAAATCGTGATTCGTGCTTCATAGTTTTCCCAATGATATTGCACATAGTATTAAAAATCGGGTATTAAAAATCAGGTTGGCCCTTTGACCAAAAATCAACGACCTTATTCAGTTCATGGTTCAAATCAAAATTGCATTCAAATTGATCAACATTGGTTAAATTCGGTCGAATCGGTGAAAGCGTTGGTTTTGATATCAAACTAGACTGGTGAATCAAGTTATGAGTGAATCGGGTTTTGAGTTTTAAATCATTTAAAATAAAAAATTATCACACATGGGAATCAAACTTGGTACCTAAGGGAAGGGAGTGCACTCCCAACCACTAAGCTATACAGGCACTTGTGTTGCATTGTGTAAATAATAATATATATTGGATATTGATTATATATTTATTTAATTAAATCTGGTTTAACCAGGAAATCTTTAGTTAAACTATTGACCCAGTTACTTAATACCTCAGTCAAGTCAATTACTTAGCCGAATTTAAAAACTATGATATTACATCCATGTTTATGTATGAATGTTTGGCTTTCTTTTTTAATTTTTAATTTTAATTTTTTCAAATTTTTATATATTTGTTTAGATTTTGTAAAAGAAATAACAGTAACTACGAAATTTTGCTTTTTATTTTTATTTTCTGTTTTATTATTTCTTCCATAATATTTAAAAATTAGAAAACTAATCGACAATAATAATTAAAAGCATAATGCTGGAAACCAGATGGGTCCTTGATATTTACTGTTATTTACTATTACTTCCAATCTCAAGTAAGTTAAGTTTAAATGCACCTATGTGTTAAGGAAATAATTAAAAATGTCTTAATGTTAGAGAAATATAAGTGTATTTTAGAAAAATACTCTTTCTGTTATATTTCAGTTGTCCACTTGTTTTGAATTTCTTGTTTCACTTTATTTGTCCATTTATCAAATAAATCATTAATTTTTGTTCACTAGCTCGATATATCTTTATTATAATTAAGGTTTAATTATATTGACTTCTATAATTTTACTCAATTTTTAATTAGTTTCTATATCTTGAAAGTTTGTAACTAGGTCCTTATAATATCAATAATAACAGTTAAAAAAAACAACAGTATATTCTTAACATTCCATCTCTATCTATCTTCATCTCTTCCCACGCCACTAATGTTCCTTCACCACCCACCACCTAAACCACTAGCCAACCCACCTAAACCATCAAACAGTGAAAGAAAATAATCAAAAGCAGATGATAATTAACAATACCCATTCTACGTAGTCAACAAGAAATTATTCCAATAATCATAATCAACCCAAGCAAGCACCAAAAACCAAAACCCAAGAAAATGAACAAAAACCCATGAGTCTGCCCATTAGACCACTCCCAAGCATAGACATGTACACACCAACCTAATAGAACTAGGAAGTTAACAGAGCAACAACAACTATATTGAGGGAGGCCCTTGCTGCTAGCATCGGCGATGACGGTGGTAAGGTCGGTTCTGAGGTACTCGAGGACGAGCACAGTGTCCTTGTTGTCGTGCCAGAAGTACTCGTGCAATACGACGACGTTTGGGGATCCCTGCAGCATGTGCAGTGCCTCGATCTCCCAGAAGGCGGTCTGGTAGTCATGGATCTCCTTGAGGGCGACAATGAGGTCATCGGAGAGGCGACGACCACAGTAGACGTCGACGTAGGCACCAGAGCCAACATGCTCCATAATCTGGTACTTGGCGATGATTTCGGATCGGTATGGATGCTCTAGCTTTTTGGTGGAGGGTCTGTGTCCATGCATGTTAGATAGTCCTTCTACTCACTCACTCCTCTCTGTGCTTCTGTCTGCCTTTGTATAGAACGCGAAGGTGGAGAGGAAGTCGAGGAGGAAGGACTGTGTTGGGTGGGAGACCAAGGGGAGGGAGAGGAGAAGCACAGCGCTGAGGCGAAAGCAGTGGAGGGGCTTGAGGTAGAAGATTACGCTGCAGGCGGCGATTGTCACCGAGAAGAAGGCCGCGTTCTGGGGCTTGAACAGGGACGACGGGGATATTAGGATTTGATGGAGGGTTGTGTATTTGGAGAGGGAGAATGCGATTGGTTTATTTTTAGTGGACTATATTAAAAAGTGTATTGATAGTCCATGTTACTTTTAGCCAAAGATTTTCATTTTTTATATATGGTATGATTTATATTAATAAATTTATGGTCCACCAAATTTCATTAGCTGTGCTATAGCTTTGTTAGTATTGTTATAACAATAATTGATCGATTAAAAAATTTTATATAATATAAGAACTTAATAATAAATTTTTAAATTATAGAATCTAATTAAAAATTGAATAAAATTATAAACTTATAATATAATTAAATCATTTTAATATAAGGACAAACGAATTAGGTAATTGTATGATCCTAGACAATAGGAGAAGCCAATTGCCTTTGCTTTTTCTTAATTCCTATGTGGATCGTATGCGCACCATGCTTTCAATTTGTAAGACACAAGTTAAAGAATAAAAATTAAATCATTAAAACAAAATAATATCATCTAATATTTTAAAAATAATTTAGTATTGTTTTCTTTAAAATTTAAATAAATAATTAATATTACTTTAATTTCTTAAACTGTGTTGGTAGAGCATATGTTAATAAAATTTGAATGAATAAATAAAAAGGAGACTGCAATAAAGCTGAGTCGGGAAAACATTCTTTTACTTTCACTTTGTTCATCTAAAATAATTTTTCATATACTAAGATAATTTTCAAAAAGTAATCTTAATATCAGAAAAATCGGTTTTTATTTTTTCTTTTTAGAAGTGAGAAAAAAATTTAATTTTTAGTTTTTGCCATTATGATGTTTAGTTTGGTACTTCCATTAAATGGAGGCTTTTTCACCAAAAAACAATTAAAAAAATAGTTATTTATGAATTTCTATCCTTTTAGACATTATTTACCAATATATATTAATTTTTTAATTATACTAAAACGGTTGAGATGGACGAAATAAATCCTATAAAACGTTTGACAGTCAAACGATTTAATTAATTATACATTAAACAGCTTAATGAATTACTGTGACATCTTACATTATATGGCAGCCCATTTTGCCAATTGCTAGTCAATTACACCTTTAAGAAGTTCAGTCAAATTTTTATTTTCTCTTTCTCCTTTTCTTCATGTATGTATCTTTATACTTTTTGCTTTGAAATGGTCAATTTTTTGCTATATCTCATGAGTTAGTTATCCTTGTCTTGCTATATCTCACTTAAAGTATGTTAGTTCTCCTTGTTTTGCTATGAAATGGTCAATTTTTTTTTTTTTTTTGGAAGAAGAAAATCAACAACTTATCTTTAAAACTATTTTGCTTACAATTTCATTTTTTAAATAGTTATTTTGTATCAGCATAGTCTTTTGTAAATAATATTGAATTAAGTTGATATAAAACAATTAAATTGATATAGGATTTATAAATTTAGAAGGGTAAAATGCATTTACCTCCCTAGAGGTATCAAAAATGACACTCCACCTTATTTCACTAAGGATGTGTTTGGTGTTTTCTTTTTTATAATTTATTTTTTATAAATTATATATTAAATAATAAAATAATTATAAAATAAGTAATGAATTTAATTTTTATACATTGATAGTATAAAATAAAATATTGACAAATAAATTTTTATCAAATTTGACATTTTTTTGAATTTTTATCAATTCATGGTTAAAATTATTTTATATTTAGGTTTATAGAAACTAAATTCATAAATAAAATTAAGAATTATATTAAAAGTCAAAATTAAAACTTTTGTATTTATAGAAAATAAATTCATAAATATAATTCTAACTAAATTCATAACTTTTATTCATAAATATAATTCTAAATTCATAAACTTAATTTTAACTTTTAATATAATTCTTGATTTTATTTATGAATTTAGTTTCTATAAACCTACAATATAAAACAATTTTAATCGTGAACCAATAAAAATTCAAAAAAGTGTTAAATTTGGTAAAACTTTATTTATCAATATTTTATTTTATACTATCAGTGTATAGAAATTAAATTCATTACTTATTTTATAATTATTTTTATTATTTAATATATAATTTATAAAAAATAAATTATAAAAAAAAAAGCAAACACACTCTTAGTGAAATAGGGTGGAGTCTAGATATTTTAAACAAATGGAATGAAGTATCACTTCTTAATAACTCAAGGGAGGTAAGTACATTTTATCCTTCTATATTTGTAAATCTTGTATAGACTTAATTGTTTTATATCAACTTAATTCAATAGTTTTTACAAAAAACTATGCTAATACAAAATAACTATTTAAAAAACGAAATTGTAAGCAAAATAGTTTTAGAGATAAGTTGTTGATTTTCTTTTTCAAAAAAAAAAAAGAAATTGACCATTTCAAAGCAAAACAAGAAGAACTAACATACTTTAAGTGAGATATAGCAAGACAATGATGGATTTTTTACCAATAAAAAATATAAAAATAATTATATATCCATTTACACAGATAGTAAAATTAATTATTAATATACACTCATTTTAAATTAAAAGTAATATATTAAATAGTCTCACATAATATGTAGTATTAAAACGTGAATATGTGTTACCTATTATGGTCAATACAAATTTCCACATGCACTGACAGTCTGCGTTTGGCAGTGGAGCATCACATATTGTGTACGTGAAAGAGTGACTGAGGCCTGAGGCCTGTGTGTGTGTTCAGTGTGAATACGTGAAAGACATTCACGTATTGCGTTTACAATAGGTTTCACAATTTGACATATTGTGTTACATAATACGTTATGCTATCTCACGTACTGTATTTTGTGGGCATATATAAGTAATGGGGGACCACAAGTCTCACATATTATGTTAGTATAGAAGGAGAAAAGTTGAGATTTAAGGCTAGAAAGAGAAAAAAATGTTAAGAGAGAGAGTTAAGAGAAAGAGCAAAAGATATTTTTAGTATCCTAGAGAATAACAATATCTATTAGAGAATCAATACGAACACATCTTAACAAATTTGGAGACACATGTAAGTTAAGAAATTAATTTTTTTCTTCACGTTGTTATCGTTAAATGATTTAATTTTGTGTATTAGATAGTAATTAGTTAGAAAATTTAGGTGTAAACATATGTATAATTTTAATCTTGCTTGGTTTAATGAAAGAGAGAATTTTTATTTGTCGATAAAAGTATTTAATTAAGTTTAATTTAATTAATCCACAATAGTTAATGAAATCATTATTTGATGTAATAGAAACATATTTAGAATTTACTTTAGTTGGGATTAATAAATTAATAAATTGTTAGTTCTAAGAAAAATGAAAATAGTTTCCCACAATAATATTTATTCTTCATGACTAATAGTATAATTACCAATAAAAATGTTATATTAATACTTAGTTTAAAAAAATTTAAAATTAAATAAATTATGTTGTGAAGAGTTAAATAATTAAGATCTATTTAGTTAGTGTCTCCATTTTTTTTTAAGTTTATGATTTTATTCCAATTAGGTTAGAGACTCTAGCTTTGTACATTGAATGCTTAGGATAGAAATTTTTGTTATTTATTCTTTATAACTAATATTATAATTAGCAATTAAAATGTTATATTAATATTTAGTTTAATAAAAAATATCAAATTAAATAAATAATGTTGTGAAGAGTTTGAATAATTAAGATCTATCTAGTGTCTCCATTTATTTTAAATTTATGATTTTATTCCAATTAGTTTTGAGACTCTAGCTTTGTAAAATGAAAGCTTAGGATATAAAATTTTGTTATTTATTCTTTTAAAGTATTTGCATAATTAGCAATAAAATTTTTATATTAATATTTAGTTTAATAAAAAATCTTAAAATTAAATAAATAATGTTGTGAGGAGTTTAATAATTAAGATCTATCTAGTGTCTCTATTTTTTTAAGTTTATGATTTCATTCCAATTAGGTTAGAGACTCTAGCTTTGTACAATAAAAGCTTAGGATAGAAAATTTTGTTATTTATTCTTTATAAGTAATAGTATAATTAGCAATACAAATTTTATATTAATATTTAGTTTAATAAAAAATCTTAAAATTAAATAAATAATGTTGTGAGGGTTTAATAATTAAGATCTATCTAGTGCCTCCATTTTTTTAAGTTTATGATTTTATTTCAATTAGGTTAAAGACTTTAGCTTTGTACATTGAAAGCTTAGGATAGAAACTTTTGTTGGGGATTAACTTAAACAAAAAAAAATATTTTTTTGGTAATTGATTACAAATATTTAAATTGAATAAGTAGGCTTATAATGAATCTATTTCCAATTTATGATTTTAATCAAGTTTAGGTTAGGAACTTCGACTTTGACATTTTAAGTATAGGTTATAATTTGTAGGTTTTAGTACATTTGTTTGGTTTAGAAGGTGAATATCATATATGTATTTTTTTTTTAAAAAATTATCCTTAGTCTTTGATATTTCCTTTTATATTATCAGTTTTTAGAGTTATGAAATTTAGAAAGTGAAGTATACTATAGTAAGTTTGTTTAAGTTGCCCTAATATAAATTAGTTTTGTTTGTTTTATGTCCTTTATATAGCCTCGTTGAGTTCTGTGATAGATCTTACTTTAACCGTGCAACTCCCGATGCTCATATTCAACCATGCTTGATATAGACAGGGTTTTGGCATGCTTTGCAGATTTCGGATTACGAGTATGATAATGCATTGCTATCGACATTTTGGAGCGTTGGATGCCGAGACGCACACTTTCCACCTGCCTAGGGGTGAGTGCACCATCACTCATAAGATGTCACATTCCAGTCAGGACTGCGAGTGGATAGGGGACCCATGAGTGGTTGAACGGTTCATGAGGGTTCCATCATTAGGGTATGGATATATGGGAGCTTTGCGATCTGCCAAGAAGGGTGCCATTGAATTATCGAGGATGTATAAGAATACACTCTCTATGGACCGGCTTAGGAGAGAAGTTTCTTGTTGGGCCTGGTAGACTAAGGCATGGACCATGCAGTTAGCTTGCATGCATATATATTGTTGCTGATCGGCGGTGCCGCGCTGACAAGTCTTCTTCCAGGTATCCCTTGTCTCTCCTTCAACCATAGCAAATACAATTGGTAGAATGTTCAAATTACCATCTTGTGCAATTGCCATAAGTAATGTGCCCCCATACTTGCCATACAAATGCATTCCATCGATTGAAACAAAACTCTTGCAGTATTTAAATATCTCAACACAAGGTGAAAATGTCCAAACTACATGATGAAATATCACACATGTGGGGTTAACCAAATTTCCCTCATAGTAAGGCTGAGTTGAAATTTCAAACATTGTACCTGAAATGAATTAAAAAAAGGAAAATTATTAGTTAATCAATTAATCTGAAAAGTAAAATAAATATTAAACATACAAAGGTACTTGGCATAAAAGACTGCAAACCAAGTAGCTATTTCGGAAGCTTATTGTAAGAATTTTCCCAATTTCCATAAATATGAGCAATGACTTTTTGTTTTGCAAGCCATGGCCTCCTATATGAAATTGAAAATCTATACTTTTCATGCATTGAGGCTTGCAACACTCTTATAGGAACCATTGGTCAACTTCCACCAAAGAAAATATGCAAGAAGTGATGACATTAACATCCAAGTGGAAATTGTGTTGTGAAACTCCTCTAGCCAAGCAAGTATGCTCTCCGTTGTACTTTCAAACCTCCCATACCCCCATTTTCCGTCTATATGTGACGTGGATGCTCCAATTACACCCATTCTCAAAGTGCTTACATTTGCCTTAATATTTTGTTTGATTTGACTCATCATGGATCTTGTACTTAACACCCTTTCGAATGCTATAATTTTTAACTCAAGAGGACATACTCTTTATTGGGAAATTGTTGCCCCTTTTGCAAAGGGGACTCTTCAGAATTACACAATGTATCCACTACCCATAGTGTCCCTCATCCCCCCTCCATGGTCACCTGAGCTTCTTCCATATTCAAACTTGAATAGTGACCAACTCATTCACTTTTAGAACGCATGAGAGTTTGTGTCAATGGCTTGGGTCTGGGTGGGGGCACTATCTTATTGTCATCATCTTGCGGCACTAAAAAATTTCAAGTAATATGAAAATATGATAACATTCATTGTAAATAATCAATTATATACTAAATGATAAATATTAATTATTTTGTAGGTCCAAATAATTTCACTCAGCTTCCACTATGTCATTATATTTTAAAAGTATTTAACTTGGTTCTTATATTGGTATATTCTAATTTTTTTAACAATAAATCCTTTATTGAAAAATTTGACGCCCTATAGCAACCTAATTAAAAATTTTTAATTTGTAGGATCTAGTTGAAAATTGCATAAGATAATAGAAACTTGCACAATAATTAAACAAATAACAAATTAACGCATACACCACAATAAAATAAACAACATAAAACATGAATACCTGATTAAGCAATATTAAAAAACAAGTTACCCACATTCTTAAAAAAAATATAACACAATAATTCATGGATAAGAATTTGTGAGCTAAAGAGAAAAATTTAACAAATAGTACCAGTTAAATTAAAATTTTTCCCCCAATTCATGAATAAGATTCAAACAATATTAAAAAATATGTTAACTACAAAATCCTAAAAGATATAAAAACTCTAAACATTGGAATTAAGTCTTACCGTCGTTCAGCTCCTCTTAGAAATCACTTCATTATAATCATATCTTACAATTGGACCATCTAGTTGAAGTTCTCTACCACCCTTTACCGTAGGTTCTCTCAAGATTGAGCTACTTGGTCTTCTTCTTCAAAATTACATTTTCATTTTGTACTGGACTTTGCCTTGAAATTATTCTAGGAGGCTAGCTAGTAACATCCCATCAAAAGCTTGAAGGGGATTTGATCCTTCAGAACTAACTTGCAACTCTTCCACAGCTACAAATACTTCCATAACATGAAGGTTAGGAAACTAACTATGGCAATCAAACATCACCATCAAATCATCATCAGGATCAATGCCTAACTTTCATATCGTATCGCACCTTGACTGATCAATATAGGTAGCCGATACATCATTTGACTTATTTGCTTGTTTCCTTCCCATAATTTGTGAAGAATTTTGTTGTGAACCTTAGAAAGACTCATAGATGAATGCACATTTATAAGTACTAGATTCTGACCACGAAACTTGACTCCATCTTGTGCATTTTGAATAATTTCACAATTATAATGAACAAGTAAATAATATCTCTAGATATTTTTTTTTCAAAGATTAGAAAGATAACTCACTCATCACTCACTCACAAATAGACTGTGTATTTCTGAGAGAGCTTTGGGAGGGCTAGTTTTTATAGAGGCCTCACGACCATAATATGTGAAAGAGGCTCACGTAAACACAATACATGAGAAATTATCACGTATTACACTAACACACTGACACATGTAAAAAGTCACAATACGTGGTTTTGTTTCACGTATTCTTAATCACACACTGGCACATGCACATACATCGGTCATTCTCGGATAGTGTATTTCAAAGCAATACGTGACACTTTTTCACATATTAATACTACATAATGCGTGAGATTGTTTAACGTATTACTTTTAATATAAAATGAATGTATATTGGTAATTAATCTTACTACCTGTGCAAATGAGTATATAATATTTTTTATATTTTTTATTGGTAAAAAAGCCTCCAATCAATATTTAGCAAGCATTTGTAAATGTTGGGACTTATTATAATTTTTTTATTTCTAGTTTATTCCAAATGATCAGTTAATAAATACATAGATTTAATAAAGTTTTCAACTTATCCTTCAACTACATCTCTAATTTCTTTTCCTCTTATTTTTTCATTATATCAATTTGTGAAACCCAAATCTCATCATGTACCTCCGCCATCAACCAAAGTCATCTAATTCTTCTTCAATTTTTAGCCTTACAGGGTGTTTGGAAAGTTTTTAAGAGATAGAATTGAATTGAATTCCATCAAGAATTGAATTTAATCAAGAATTGAATTTTATTAGGAATTGAATTCAATTCTTATGTTTGGAATGAGTTAATAAATAAAAAAATTAAATTGAATTCTTTGATTTGGAATGTATCTAAAAATGAATTGATTTGTTTATTTTTACCATTTTATCCTTACTAACAACCAACACCCACTCCCATCAGGACTCTGAGTCCCAGCACCCACCGTCCTCCGTCCAGGATCTAGGACTCCCACTCACAACACGTGGCTCCCGTAAGGGAAGGAAGGAACAAAAAAAAAAAAAGAACAAAGCCCCACACGTGGCTCCCGTAAAGGAAGAAAGGGAAAAAAAAAAAGAACAAAGCACAACCAACAACAATGATTTTTGGGACCGTCAAGGAACAAGGTTGTAGCTGAGGGCAATGCAAAGAGGAGGATTTCTGGGTAATTTCAATCTTGTAGCTCAATTCCATCTTAGGTCTGATTTATTTTTGGAGGTTTTGGTGGAATTGAATTCTTTTGAGATTTAGAATCTTAGTTCAAATTGTGTTCTAAAACAATGAATTGAATTCTAATTCTTGAAGGGATTCAATTCTTGGCTCTTCCAAACACCCTGCTAAACCTTTCGTTCATGCATGACCCACCAACTCATTTCCCCTTGAGATTCCCCATTACAAATCCATTGGATCCCAATCATCAAAACAATGATCAACTAGGGCTATTTCTAACACGCCTCCCAAGACAACGAGATGGAACCCCTCACCCTCGCATTCATGATTTTGTGTGTATGTTTGGATTTGAGATTATTGCAAATGGAAGTTTGAGCCAACTTGATTCTACTATAATTGATTTTGAGCAAAAGTGAGTTGGTGTTAATATAATTCATGTTTGGATACTTTACCTAAAAAGTGATTATGATAAAGTGAATATTCTTTGGATGATCGGAATTAAAATCACTTTTAGATGCGTAATGACCAAAAAGGACATGAATTTTATATTGTGCTTTTAATATTAATACTTAATAAAAGGTTAAAAATGGTAACTTGGAAATTAACTTTTCTTCAACGGAAAAAATTGAACGTGAAAGCTACAATGTTTTGCTTTCAGTCTAACCAAGGTTTGAGGGATAAAATCCGCTGGAGCAAATTAGAAGTGAAAACACCCAAACATATTGCTTGCTGCGTTCAATGTACCTCAACCCACGTTCGCCGTGACAAACGCGTATCAAACACACACTTTCTTGCCTCAGTGGCGACTTGCGAAGGGGAGGGCTTAGGAGGAGATGTCAGCATTCGGCATAATTTTGTAAGGCCCGTTTCCCAAACTGTACAAGGCATGATAAACTTATACACTATATAATAACTTTATACATTATTTGGTTTAAGTAACATATTATATAAGTTTACTATCAAATTCTTTAATGTTAAATGATAATAAATAAAATAAAATAATAAATGTTTTAAATAAATAATAAAAAATAAATATTATGTGATATATATAAAAGTAAGAATTAACAATAAAAATATTTGAATTTAATATTTATTTTTAAATTTAAATTTAAATAATTATGATAAAAAATACTATAAAAAATTATACAAAAGAAAGATATCATTTTTACATTTTTATAAAAATTAAAATTTTAAATAATATTAATAAATAATATTTAATAAGAATTAAAATTTTATATAATAATATATATTTTTTAAAATTATATTTAAATATTTAAAAAATTATTATTTTATTTTTATTCAATATTTATTTATAGTTAGTTATTTGTAAATAAATGATAATATGATATATTTTAAAATTATATTTAAATAATTAATAAAAATTGTTATTTTATTTTTATATAATATTAAATATAGTATTTTATACAATATCACACTAAACATTGTATAATATTAAATATTTATTAGATTTTATCCTATCAATTTTTTTTATTATCAAGTCTTATCTTATTCGCTTCAAACCTCATAATTAATACTTATAAAAGACTGCATTAAGAAGGTAAGAATCCCATATTGAAAATGATTAACGCATAATTTGTGCCTAAGGGTATGCTTGTAGGTTTGAATTTTGAAGGAAAAGTTAGGGGAGAAGAGGACTTATAATATAAAATTATATTACAAGCCTTTCCATTCCCTCCCTCCTCCCAAATCTCAAACTCACAAACATACCCTAGAGCTAGCTCCAATTTCATGCTACACTTTTGTGTTCCAAAACATGCTTAGGCATGGCGAGGCAAATGCAAATTCAAATGCATAATCAAACTAAATTGAATGGAATGGGGATTTAGTCATCACAAATCAGAACTCGAGGGATGTTGGGGTGGTGGCCGTGGCATTGGTTGAGGATGGATTCTGGAAGCTGGAGAGGCACGGGAGAGGGGAGGCTTTGGGTACGAATGAAAAAATGAAAGTACAAGAAATTAGGGATTTTGTTCAATGCTGAATTAAGAATTTAGCTAAATTTGTGTATTTATCAAACGATCCTTGAAGATAAATTAAAAAAATTATAAGTTTCAATATATAAAACTGCTAATTAAGTATTGAGTGAACACGGTCATAAATCAAAGTCCAATAAAAACTTATCACAGTACCATCTATTTAATTGAAGTACCAAAGTAAACACAATAAGTTATATATAAAATTTAAGTTTCCTAATATTCCTTTTAAATCTAAAACAGACTCGTCCTAGATAATTTTTTGATATCTTGTCAATTACAATTTATATTATTGTGATTAATTTTAGAATTAAAATTTTTTTAAATTGATTATTAAAAAATATGTCAACACTCTTATCCCTATATGGTGGACAACTTTTTTTTTCTTCTAGAAATTAGATTAAGAGAAAAAAAACAAACGACCGAACGTTAGGATTCCATGCCTTAAAAATGTAGCAACTCGGAACACCGTACAATAGATAGATCAGATTTTCAGCTAATTATCATCAACGCTTTCTACATGATCCGTTATTTATTTATTTATTATTTTTTGTGTTTCACTCAAACCTAAGCAATTTAAGGGTGAATTTTTTTTAATATTTCAATAAAATTTAAGGGTATTAACACATTTTACTTATTTATGATTAAAAATAAACTACATAATCTACTAATTTAAATTTGTTACAATCTAGAAGATCATAATTGTTGACTAGATAAAAGCTGTCAGACATCAGTATCCAAGAGTTCTAAAACAAAATCCTAAAACAAATTGTTTAAAAATATCCCCTATAAAAGAAATAAACACACATACTCTTCCAGAGAGAATAAATATAAAAGAAATTTTTAAAAAATGTCATTTTCCGTCAACATTAATGATAGTGTTTGGTCAATGGTCAATAATAATAACTGGAAACTTCGCTCACCGTGTATTTGTCTACGGATGTCAGCCCGTCATTCAAGCGTCATCTATGATAGACAATTTAATTAAAAAACAAAAAACAAAATCTATGTTAGACAATCCTCTTCAAAATAAAATGTGTGGAGGTAAGAAGTTTTTTTTTTTCAATCACATTAATACATATGTAGAGTTTAACGATGATATATTTACATTGTAATACTATTTATTTAGATCACTTTTTAAATAATAAGTATGAAAATCAACTATCACAATTGATGTGTCAATATATAATTAGATGACTATATAAAAAAAAATTTATACTACCAATATAAGATATTAAATTCATACACATATATTAAAAGATTCATGGATACATATAGAGATGATAAAAAAACCCAAGTATTCACGGGAATGAACATCAATTGGAATAGGAATGAGGATAATTTTTGTCTCTATAGAGAGTGGAGTCCACATTTATTAAATATAGTAGGAATAGGGAATGAGGTCTTTTTCATAGAGATCTATCAATTCCTCATTTATATAAATCATTTAAATATCTACTTATATAAATATATGTTAAAAAACGCACCTTCATTTTTAAATTTAGCTTTATTCAATTAGTATTATACATTTATTTTTATTTTTAGTTTGGATTGTATTGTATTAATAATATTTGTTATTATGAATATTAATGTTCGAATTTCAAAGTATTTTGAAAATTTTTCTTTTTTCTTTTATTTTTTCTAATAAACCCATAGATGCCGAAGTTCAAATCCCCACAAAGAATGAGGAATGGAACCCTGATGACAAGGATGAAGATGGGATGAGTGACAAAAATCTAAATAGGGATTGGAGGTGGGGGCATGTCCTCGCCCCCATGGATACTTATTACCATCTTCATATATATGTTGAGGTTGATTGAAATAAAACCATCTTGGATCAATCTCCCACATCGCCCAGGATTGCAATAGAAAAGAAAGGTCAATGCTATATAGATGGATTCAAGTCATTTGTATCAACTTACACCAGTTTAAATAATTTAAGCTTATATCTAACCTTCTTTTTTTTTCTTTTTTTTTTTTGGAGTCATGTCTTAAAGTGTTGTAAGTTATAGTAATATATTTGCTTTAAAGAGTGTAGGTGTATTGTAAAAATTTTCATTAAGTATTGTTCTGAGTTGTCTTTAGACAACAATTGTGTTTTTTTCTTATTTTTTTTTTAGTTTCACGTTAATTCTTGCGTTGTGATTGTGTTTTTTATTTCTCTATTTTTAAGGTGGTTCTCAAAGGAGAAATGATATTTTTCCCAACAAGTCTTATTAGAGCTACGGTTCAACAAGATATCAATTTCGTTGAACGCTATCACTACAAGATTTACGTAGGATACTGACGGATTCAAATTTTACGACGGGCTTTATTGACGGATACAGGTAATCGATTTTGGGTTTGTTGGTAGAATATTACTGACGGAGAACAGCACCCATTATAAGTCTCGATAGGAATACGACGTGTAAAAAAAATAAAAACTAGTCGATACAAGTGTGTTGAAGGTGTCACTAAGGTCATCAGAGAAATAATATTACCAACAAGTATTTTATTTTTACCAACAGGTTTTGGAAATTAAAAACATCATTTATTTTTGAACAACGGGTATTTTATTCGTATGGATTTTGGAAATAAAAAATATTTATTTTTTACTGATGGATTTACCGATAGGTATCCAATTTTTATTTTTTAAAATACATTTATTTCCTACAAGTATACCCGTTGGTAAACTTTTTTCTTTTTGGTTTAGGCTGATTACATTGCCATATGTGAAGAATGTATATAAACTATCTAATTGTTTGACATATATTCATTTATTTTTATTTATGTAATAATTAAATTATCAATTAAAATGATATGAAATAAGGAAATAATAAAATGATAATTAAATAAACAAAGTAATGAAGTAATGGAGTCAATAAAAAGTTATCATAATAAAATTAATACAAAGTGCTATAAATATTAAAAAAAATAAAATGTAATAGAAATAGCTAGAGAAATACTAGTAAGAGTCCTCCTTCTCCTCCTCCTCCTCGTCGAGTGGCGTCATCATCTGACCCATCAGAGACGTTGCCACCATCGAGGAGCCCTCAGGAATGGATGGAAGTAGCATATATTGGAGAGCTTCTTGCCAGGAGGATCTTGAGGCCTTCATGTTGTTGAAGAACCTCATCATATTGGTCGTAATCTTCTTCTACATCCTCTTGAATTTAATTTTTTCTTTCTTGGGCTTCTGTTACTATTGCTACTCCATGGATAGTTTCAACTGTTGGATCTTTTTAAGCTCCTCCTCTACTTCTACTTGGCTTGCTACCTCTGGAGTTGCTGGAGAAGTTGTGCCTATTGCTCTTGCTATTGATGGAAAAGTTGTGCCTACTACTATAGCTCATGATTTAAGGCATGCACACTTTCCCGCAAGCCATCATCCCTAGCAATTGATCCAGTGGCAAAGGATAAGGACCTACTATCAGGATAGTACCCAACCCATACATGCGACCCTTGTAAGGGCCGTCAACCACTTGTGTCCAAATATCCTCTTTATTTGGAGGAAGGATATTAGTATCAAGCCCAGCCTCCTCTAGCTGGGTCTCTACGGGTCTACACTTAGTCCTACAACTTTATATATTCACACTAGAGAGAAAAAAAAAAGATAAAACACATTGTAAGTAATAATTATGACATAAATAAAAAAGTAATAAAAATTAAATACTAAGAGGTTCGATTTCAGACTTACATATGTCGTCTTGGAGGGAAGGTTGACCCACACCTCTCCCTGCCCCCCTCTCACCCTTTCTGTGTAGATCTATCGGAATAGCTCCCCTGATTTGGAGGGTGGTTTAAATGTACATTTAAATCATGATAATATACGTTTAATACAATTCAAATGTAGTAAGTTAAAAATATATTAAACATAAAAACATTATAATTACCAGCCACTTTTGGGTCCCTTCCTGGGTATTTACCTACCAGTGTATAGTGACCCACTTTTCACTGATGCCCAGTCAGTTTTTCCTTCCAGACTTATCCTTGAAGGTCAGGTCAGAATACCCAATGGTGCTGTATTTCATGGAGAGTGGTATCATTCAGCCAAGAGCTACTCATATGCCCTTTGCAAACATCATGAAACATGTCCCGCAAGCACTTTGATGACCTAATCTTCCAAGTCCTCTTGATAACAGCCTTATGATCTGACATGATGTAAAAGATCTGTGCATATACAAAACTCACAATATATAAATAATCATAAGCATAAAGATAATATAAACATGATTTTAACATAATCAAATAAATTATAGCATTACTTTCTACTCTTGTTAACGCCCCAACTTTTACTGTCATTTAGAATTACCGAATTACCCTAGGTAATTCTTATATAAATTCGAGACCAAACAATTCTCAATAGAGGAATATAACATTAGAAAAGAGGTTATGAGCGATTCCTGAGAGTCGCAAGCCCCGAATTTCTGTACGTGTAAAATGACCAAAATGCCCCTGAGGTTATTTTACTCAGAAAATGAGGATCGTGGGCCCCGGCCGTCCTCAAGGGGATGTTCTGAGGATAATAGGGGATTGCTTGTGTTATGTGTGTTAATAGAGGAGAAGAATCTCAATTTTGAGTTACGCGAAATGACCAAAACGCCCCGGCGTTTTAACTCCAATTGCGTGCCGACTTAGCCCGAACCTCACTAAAATGTTTTAAAAGGTGTTTTTAAGTTATGATTGGCCATTGGTTAAGTTCGGATGGCCCGAAATTTTTAAGTGAAGTTACGATTTTGCCCTCTTTGTGCAAGTTTTGCAAATTTTGAGATTTTTGATTCATCTAGCAAAACATAAGCAATATTAGGCTCAAATTAAAGCTTATTAAATTCTAATTCTTAATCTAGAGTCAAAATTATTTATTTAAATTGATTAGAACCTAAAATTGCTTAGAAACACCCAAATTGCTTACTAATTCACCTAAGCCCTTAATTGCAAATTCTCTAAAAATGCAAAGATACTTACCTACACCTAAATAATACATGGAACACACAAATTTCTCTTCCATGGGCTGCAAATGCCGAAATAATGCAGCCATAATACACCAGAAAATTGCACTAAAACATAATGCCAAAAATTACCATAAAACAAGGAACTTTGAAACATGATTCCATGTTTTAAGCCACCAAACAAGATGATTTTTCCTTCCTTGTTTCCTTCTCAAATTTAGTCAGATTTTCCTCCTCCTCTTGTCCATACATAAGCTTGAATTCTTCTATAAATAGGCATGCTTAGAAATCATTAGAGGCTTGCTCAAAAATTTCACAACTTCAAGTTTTTCCTAAGCTCAAAAACTTTCTTTCTTTTTCCCCCTTGGCCGAAATTCTTTCTTCAACCTTTCAAGGATATTTTGTTTCATTTCACTTCAAGAAACCAAGTTCTCTTCCTTTCCTTCAAATAAAATTAGGTAGGGTGTTGTTTCTAAGTTCATTTTATGCTATGACAAGTTATGTTTCTAGCTCAAAAATGTTGAATCAATGAACATTTTCTATGGTTTTTTCAATTCAATTTTCTTCCTCTTTCTTTTGAGTAATTCGGCCTTATGGCTTAGATTATGATGAGACCATGGTTTGATGATGAGGTTCTTGAGTGTTGGTTGCAAAGCCTTCACAAGTTAGACCTCTAAAACTTGAAGGTTTCACTAGTTTTTAAAGCTTTATAATTTCAGTTTTTCTTTCCTTATTTTTTCTTCCATGGTTTTGGCCAAATGGCCTAAGAAGGAATGAAATGATGGCTTGATGATGGGGACCTTGAGTATGGGTTGTAAATCCATCACAAGTTAGGCCTTTAAAGCTTGAAAATTCCACTTGATGCAAAACTTTAAAGAATGATGTTTTTATGATGAAAAAATAAAGATCTTGAGTTTAGAACTTGAAAGATGTATTTTTCACTTTGTCTTGCTAAGATATATATTGGGTTGAATTTATATTTCTCTAAAGTCTTGGAAGAGCTCTAGTAAAGAAATAAAAGGAACTTGCATCCATGTTTAAGTTTATGCCTTGCATAATCATGTTTACTTTTAATGTCATCACTAAATTCTCAAGAATAAATAAATGAACTTACATATCTCATGTTTAAATTTCCAAGCTTGCATTTCATGTTTATGTTTCAAGTTGTCACTTAATCTTCAAAGATAATAAAGAGGATGCATCTCATATTTATTTTATGCTCTCACTTTATTTTATAATGACTAAAAGAATGAATGCATGACATGTTTATTATTATGTTATCACCTAAGAATTTTAGAGCTCAAAGACTTGCCCAAGTATCACAAGCAAAGTTGGAAAATGGTAGTATCCTAAGATGCAGATTTCCTTAAGATTATTGGAGTCAAAGAATTTATTCTTTAAAAAGTCTTGAGTTGGAGCTTAATAAGATGTAATAAGAATTCTCTTCTTCCTTCACCGGTCCAGTGTGGACTACCGCCGCTCTGTTTCTTATTTTCTTTTATTAAGATTCTTCTCCCTCTCTTGGTCCAATGCGGACTACGCCTCCAGTTTCTTTCATCATGTTTACAATTCCAAGTTATCACCTTATAAAGATAAGATTAAAATGAGGTTGCATAGCATGTTTATGATTCTAGTATCACCTAAATCTTTAAAGCTCAAGACTTGCTCCTTTTATCTTAAGTGAGAATTTTAATCATGAACATTCTTTCAATGTATAAATTGACCTCATGATTAAGGTAGGCCTAAAGTGATTTTTAAATAGCTACTGAGTTGGTTCTATAATTTCTTTCAAGATTACCAAAAAGAATTAGTTTCTAAAAGAGTTTTAAGGCTTGAAATGATATGGGAAACTAATATCTTGCATGTACTTAAAATGAGTTAAGCAATTATGTGAGGTTCATGATTCAACCACTATCTGAGTTAGTATTACTATGATTTGATATGTTTGAAGTTGTGATAATTATGTTTATTGATAAGGAATAATTCTATGCATGTTAGAAGTGAAATTAGCTACATAAAGCAAGGTAAAGCTTTAAATATGATTTACTACCTATGCTGCCTCATATGGTTTAATAATGTTCTTAAGGCTTATGATTAATGGTAATGATGGTAATTAATCCCTTAGATGCATAATTAATTAGCTTGATAATTGAGGTTACCCAATTCTAGAGTTTCGATTTAAGACAACTTTTGGTAAGAATTTATGATGATGTTTATTAAGTATTTGATTTCATTGAATGATTTCATGGCTTGCATGTTATAGTTGCTGTTGCAAACAATGAAAATGCTTATGCATGAAATAATGAAATATTCTTTGTTATTTAAAAATTTACCCTTGTTGCTAGAAGAAAGTATATTACTTGTAAAAGTGTAATTTGGAAAGGTTCTGGCTAGGAAAGACTTGGTATTTAAGCGTGTCCATTTGTGATCCACCTCTTTTCCTGGAATCTCCCAGGTGCATGAATACAGTTGGTATATATTATTCCAGAATAAGACTATAAATGAGAAAATGTTATAATGATTATGAATTGAGAATTGGATTATGATATAACATGCAAAGACTTAATGGTGACTTAAACATATAAGAAAATGATCCTTTGGACCCATCAGACTATAGGTGGTGAAAAGGTGATTCTTGCCCCTTAGCCCTTCTCTCAAAAGGGTAGAGTCGGATTTTAGCTTATCAAAAGGATAAGTATATGCTAGTGACGACTAGTAAGGTATGAGCTCATAACCTAGATTACTCCCAAAAGGGTGAAGTATAGGATGACCCAGGAAAATGATGATGAAAGTAACTTTAAGTCACCTAAGAAACTAAGTAAATGCATTATGTGAATATGATGTTCTGCTATGCATAGTATTATGAAATGATGATAAGGAATATGATGTGGTTTTATGCATAATTATGTTATTATATATGAAAGGAAAAGTTCATTATAAACATGACATGCTAAGTTTATGATGCATTATAAGACGCATGATTAAAACGATGAACCTCGGTAAAGTATATTTTTGAACTTAATAAATCAATCTTAGCATGCTCACTATTTCATAATGAAACTCGAGGTTCCTGGGGACGATGATGATGACACAATGCATCATGAGGTGAGTACCCTACTGAGATTCTTTTTATAAGTTTCTCACTCCCTCTATTTTTCTTTCCATCTCGTCTTCAGAAATAGAAGGAAGCGTTCGTGAATCACATTGAGGCTTTCACCTGGTAGCTGAACTTGATCCTCTAGTTTCACTTGTATATTTCAGATATCTATCCCTATCCTTAGAGTGTTATTACTAGGTGCCATTAATGGATGTCCTTCCATCCATATATTATTTATGTTTTGTTAGATTGCCTACACCTAGTCTTATTCTATTGGTAGGCAAATTATCTATGTGTTATGTAATTATGGATGTTATATGATGGAGCCAATATGATGTGTTTTTCATGCTATATCTACGTTATTCGCTTTATTTCGATTATTGTTCACGTCATGTGCGGCTCACGTTTTCAATTATGTTTAAAAAAAAATGGCTCGTAATTTCACTAAGTATTTTCAAAGTATGATGAAAGAACTGAAGCAAAGAGTAAAGTCTAGTAATTAATCAGATACAACCTAGGTGTATTGGTTAATTATTAGGGTGTTACACCTGCACCACATCTCGACATTTTTCGAGATGTCGATCAGGTAGGCCATGGGTAGTTATATATACTCTGTATAACCTCTGGAGTCCTGTTGACCTTTATCAAAAGGATAAAAGTTGTTACATATATAGATGATCAGATAAAATACAATAACAATATTTTAACATCACACACAATCTAAAATTAAAATATATAATAGAAAACATGTTTAAACTTACTTGTCTTTATCATCCTAATTGGGGCCTAGTGGCCTACCATTAGGATCTAGTAGCTACCATCTAGGTCCTTGTCTGACCTACTTGAGGAAGCAAAGGTCCGATGAGATGTGGGGTTGGAATCGGGCAAGTGGTAGGGTTGGGGCTAGAGTCAATGCTATGAATGGCTTGACTGTGAATAAGACAGAGTTAGAGGGCTAACATACTTGGGAATGAGCATCATTTAGAAGGGAAGGGAGATGGTGGAGGGTAGGTAGTGGTAGGGATAATGATGGCAAAGGAGCTGGTGATGATAGTAGGTTAACTGACCTTCCTAGGTGACCTCTGCCTTTACCACCATACTAAAACAATTACACAATTAACAAAAAGACATAATTAATGTAAATTTAGATTTATTTCAAAACATTGTTGCATATAATATTTAACACCTTAGTTATTCTAAAAGTTTAGGGGTATTTTTATCATCACTTTTGTTGTTGATCATTATCTGCATAATCATCACTACTATCATTTGTTTCATCTTCATGATTTCTCATTGGGTGGTAACTTGTGCACCCATTATCTCAACTTCCCTAGTAGTCAACGGAAGAGGATTTTCAGGATTGTTGTCTCCATTCCTGCCCTTGAAGGGCAGTGATCATCCACTTGACAAGTATCTTCAATAGTTTCTTCCTCTCGCTTCAATTCTACCTCTTGTTTTTGTCTTCTTTAAACCCTCCAGTTTGATCTACTTTTCCTAGAATAAGACATAAAATAAACTTGTCTACTATTTAGGGCAATAATAAATGGATCATATCTTGCATATCTTTTGGTATAATTGATTTCAATTATTTTGTGATTGTTGTGTTGTCGGGTCTTATTTAGTCACTTAGGATTATACCATTCACATTTGAATAGCACACATCTTTTTGTAGGTTCACCAAATTACTCAAACTCAAGGATTTTCTTAACAATACCATACTAATCACATTCTTCGTCCTCATCATTACCTTTAACACAAACACTAGTGTTGTCTTTTTATTTTCCTATACCCCAATTGATTGTGTTCAAGCAGTATCCATTAACATAGTACATGGGCCAACTTATAGCTTTATTTTGGGCCCTAAGCTAAATTAAACAAATAGGGACATGTTACATAGTTATTTTTGTCATGTATCAACATAGATTAAGTTTCAAATATCAACTTGACATTTATCAAACAAAATTAATTGACAATAATGTATTGGGGCTACATAATTTAACAAAATAAACTTATATGTAATCTAAATCAATCTAGAAATTGTTAAAGAGAATCTTGACTATGCAGTTATTCAAATTATCTGTTGTTAGAAATATTTTTTAAATCATTTTAAGGATGCATAACATCACAATTTTTCACATGGAAAAATGGTTATTGACTTACATTCTGAATAGTTGCATTTCATCACAATTTATCAAAATAAGTAAGCGTGCATAATTCAATTCATTGGAAATCAACCATTGGGGATGGCTCTTTCAGGCATGACCAAGTTGGTTGAAGATAGACAATGTTGGTGGAATAGAGCATTCTCATCCATCGTCATTATGACCAACCCTAGTTCTCCAATATTGAACATCTGGTTGTAAGTAAAATGAGCCAAAATTTGAAGTCTCTTTCTACAAATATGCCTGACATATTGATCCTTCCACTCAAGACCTATTCTTCATGGTTCTTTTAAACCTCTTATGTCCCTTTCAAATAGATACATCTACTTGTACTAAACTGGTCCATGCACTTGTGCTTCATATGTCAAATGTACGAGGTAAGTATTCCATTGAGTCAAAGAACTCTGGAGGAAATATTCCCTCTAACTTACACATAATTAAAAGAATGTTTTTTTTTCCCATGATAAGCAGATCATCAACCCTAAGAGCAAAAGAGCATAAATCCTTGAAATCTGACTTAGCTTAGTTAAGGACTTCCAGAACAACATCAGATAGCTCTCATAATCCAATAGGAAGCAAACACTTTGTGAATGCATGACAATTGTGGCTTTTCATACCAACAAGCTTACCTTGTGCGACATTAATACACCTACCTAAGTTAGATGCATAACCATTAGGCATTCTCAACTCCTGAAGCCACCGACAAAAAGCTTGTTTCAAAGTGAAATTCAAAGCATATTTGGCCTTTGGTTTATAGAAACGACCATATCCTAATTCTTGTAAATGCAAATCAGGCCATGTGCATGCAATACTCAGTTAGACTATGCCTTGCCTTATCATTGTCTTTGGTTCGATTTGTATCCATTATAGTATATAGTATTCATAATATTGTTGAACACGTTTTTCTCAATGTGCATGATATCTAAACAATGACGCACCAAATTATCTTTCTAATAACTCCTAGAAGATAATTTGCTTGGTCCAATTATGGTATACCGCATAGCCTTGAAAGCGTACTACCTTTCCGACTTCTGTTATTTTGGGAAATCCGTAACTCAATCCTACATTTGGCAACCACTTAGTCTAATTGGAGGCTCATCATATTCAACACAATTACTTTTAAAGCCATATCTACTTTGACTATATAGATGATCAACATCTAAGAACCTCATATGACAATTAAACCAAGAGTTCTTTCCTCCGTGCTTCAAAGTGAATGCATTAGTATCCTCCATGCAAATTGGGTATGCTAATTTGACTTGTGTCATCCATCCAGACAACATTCCATAAGCTGGAAAGTCATTAATGATCCACATTAATGCTACCCTCATCATGAAATTCTTCTGTTGAAATGTCATAAGAATACTCTCACACCCAACTCATTCAATTAATCAATTAGGTGTTGAAGATACACATGAATCTTAACTTTTGGATTATTAGAGCTATGAATTATTCATATTAAGAATAGGTAAGGATCTTTCATGCACATTTTAGGAGAAAGATTATATGGCATAATAACTGTGGGCCAACACGAATAAGGTTTGCTAAATTGGTTATTAGGGTTAAATCCATCTAAAGAGAGTCTCAATCTAATATTTCGAGGGTTAGAGGCAAACTCAAGATATCTTCGATCAAAATGTTCCCATATTTCATCATACGATAGATGAGTCATCACACCGTCACCCTTCTAATTTTCACTGCCACTTCATATGAAAAGCCAGGCTCATTGATGCATAGAGTCTCTTGAGCCTAGTGATTAAGGGAAGATAGTGTATTCTCTTATGAGGGACATCCTTATACCTCCAACTTTCATGTCTCTTGGGCTTAAACTTAGGCTCGTGTAGAACTCCCACCTCTTGAATTATAACTATATATGTTAGAAATAAAATAATGTTAGCATATTTAAGGTTGATTTAGATTGATTTAGGTATATCCAAGATTGACTTAGAATGATTTAGTTTGATATTAGATTAATTTTATTATTATGTTTTGATTATATCTTTGGCCTATAAATAGGCGGTAACACTTTGTAAATTACATACATTAGATTATTCAGCCATTTTCTGTATTCTTTATTTTTCGATTCTTGGTTTCTAACATGGTATCTGAGCCATGGCACCAACATGAAATCTTTCCTTCAGCCACAATTAGCTTTATGCGAAGAGCAACTTTCTTTTTCCCTTTCTTTTCTTTTCTTTCTATTTTCTAGACACTATTAGAGCCAAACACTTCATTTTCTTTCCTTCACCGTGCTTCCAAAATTATCTCTATTTTCTTCCTCTAATTTCTTCCTCTAGTTTGTTTTAGTTTTCCATTCGCATTTTTAGATTTTGGCTTCATATCCAATTTATGTTCCATGCAATCCCATCTCAATTCGTTGGTTACGACCAAGAGCTTGCTCCCATTTTTGCCCATGCCTATTTCCATTTCCTGGTTCCACCTAGGCTTGTCTCTATTTCTTGGTCCGCGGGCCATCTTTGTTTCTTGGTTCCGCCTAGGCCTGTCTCGTTTCCTGGTTTCGTCCATGCCTACCTCGCTACCTGTTCTACCTAGGCCTTTTTCTAATATCTCTGTGTATTTGTGGCAAGCTTAAAGCCTGGTGAGCTTTAGCTTAAAGGGGAGTGTTAGAAATAAAATAATATCTTAATATATTTTGGGTTGATTTAGATATATCTAAGATTGATTTAATTTGATATTAGATTAATTTTATCATTATGTTTAGATTTTATCTTTGCCCTATAAATAGGTTGTACCACTTTGTAAATTAAACACATCAAATTATATAGATTATTCATCCATTTTTTGTATTCTTTATTTTTCGGCTCTTGGTTTTTCACAATATATGTTATGTTAACTATCTGTATCACATTTAAAAAAATTTGAAAAATTAAACATTTATAAGGATATGATTAAATATTTCTTATTTATATACATTTAATATATTTATGGAAAGACTGAATTATGTGTATGAAGATATTTAAACAAAGACTAAATTCATATAAGGTTTTGAATTTGGTTAAATGAATCTTAGGGTATGATTGGCAAACATATATTATAGTTAAAGACAATTTTAATTCATATTGAACAAACTCGATGTGTTGGTGTTTTAAATAAAAAATAAAATAAAATAAAATACAAAATACATATATATATATATATATATATATATATATATATATATATATATATATATATCATATGAGATAAATGGTTTATTGTGAGAGAGGAGTGAATTTTGACGTTGGATCTTACATGAATGATAAAGATTAGAACACAAAGCCATGTGACTTTTTAATGAGCATGTGAGCATTAATTACTATTAATCAACTTTCGATCATGACGATCATCCATGTATGGTTATACAAGATTTGCTTCTCTTACTATCAAAATATTAGTTTATTATGACAGTGAGAGGGTAATTATGGTGTGTAATACATAGATGATCAAAATTAAAAGTTATTAATGGTAATTAATGATCACATGATCATTTGAAATTGTCACATAATTTTATGATTTAATCTTGACCCTTTATATAAGATCTAACGATCCAAATTTATTCCTCTTAATCTTATAATAAATCACTGTTTTCTCTTGAATCATTGCTCATTTGTATACTTCTAAAATATACTTTCTTACTCCCTTAAAATAAAGAGAAGCCAGATTTTAATCTATCTATCTTCAGATTTTTTATTAATTTTATATTTTTCATCATATTTAAATTTTTATTTTTTATCAAAATATATTTTATTAATTGTTATGCACATTTATTTTTTTTAAAAATGAAATATATTTGACTTGTAATAATATAAAATGTCCACCATTAAATAACTTTTAATTGGTGTAACCTTTCACAAAACTCATCATTGGATTGAAACTCAAATTATATAGATATTGTGTATAAATTTTCAATTAATCTAAAATACTCTGGCATAATTTTTATATACATAAAAATTAACGTAATATTTATTCTTAAAATGGACGAGAATAAGAGCTACATTCTCATTGCTATCGATGTTCAATTTTTATGAAATTTGGCACAAATGATTTTATGATATGTAATTATAATTCAATCGGTGGATCGACAAAAATTACTTCATAGAAAGTTATAAGTGATGTAATCATGCTTAAAGTTACATCGATATAACTTGATCATAACTCTATATATAAACATTATTACATTAAGAGAACAAATTATAAATAATAATTCATTGTTTTATGTGACATTTATATTCGTTTCAAACTTTTTCGTCATTGAATAAAATGGATAAGTGAAGAATAGTATAGAACACTATCTTATCCAATAATAAGAGGGTGACTTTGCCAATCTCTTAAAGGTACACTTGGTTAGGGGTAAATATATGGTGTAAATTTTTATGGATGAGCTTTTATATAAAATTATACATAAATATCATTTATGAAAAATTTACCTTTATTTTTACTCACTAACCAAATATACTCTGGATATTAACATTATTATTTCACATTATGGAAAATTAGGTGCGAGCTTCCATACACTATAATTCAGTAATAAAATCCGCAGCATGACCGCGTCAAAGCTTTGTGCCATGTGCACAACTACCACCAACGAAGAAAGCAAATACGTCAGATTTTGTAAATCTTATACCAGTGACCAAGAATCTTGATGAATGTGCGCACGCCAACTTAGAATAAGAGAAAACGGTCAACAACCTTTTACACAAGGTCTACGCCATAACACTGAAACAATCAATACGTGCAAGAAGGTGGGGGCACAATATAAAATATAAATAACACAACAACAGTAACAAGCCCAAGCCGGAACCAAAACCTTTGTGTTCAGTGTTCTCCGAGTTCGTAGCTATGACCACACTTGTCCGCAACTCCACCCTCTCCTTCAGCCGCAGATACAGATACGAGTCACTTGGTTTGCTTGGCAAAGACACAATGCTCAAGTCAATCAGCTACAGACGCAGAAAAGCAAAGCAGAGGCAAATCTTTCTCACAACATACAAGCTCTCTTCCTTGGATGATTTTGTGGCTGTGGAGCCCAAAAGGCCTAAGCTAAAGAAGGTTGGTGTTAAGGTCAAGAAGATTGTGGCCTCGGTTTTGATGTTCATGAGAACTGGTTCTTTCAGATCCTGCAATTCTAGGAGGTCTGCTATATCTGATGCAACCTCCCCAGTGCCAAAATAGGAAGGCCTTTTGAAGATGAGTCAGATTTTCTGTGTTTTTTTTAGGATTATTTGATTTCTCTCTTGTTCTTCTTTTCATTCAGTTTCTTTTTGCTGATTGAGAAGAAGACTAATAAAGCCAGGAGTTTAACCACTTTTTATGTGGCTCAGGGAAGAATGGTTAGGTGAGAAAAGGGGTATCAGTTGTTCTGTATATAATGATTAATCTAATATCTACTTTCACCATCTTGCAATGATTTCTCTTCGAGGAGTTGTTAGCTAAATAATATGCCATATTTCAACTTTCAATCTTAAAGCAACTTTCCTGGTTATGATTTGTGTTGTTTCATTTAAAGGAGTTGTTTTGTCCTTCAATTAACATTTTATAATCTCTCGTGGTTGGAAAAATTATGGGTTTTGAGGGGGAGGGAGCTTTGAATCTCTGATCCTGATGGAAATCTACAACTGAATGAAACATCCAATTTTGAATATTCAACAAGCTAATAAGAGCACGAAGAATTTTAGAACACAGCGGATTATAATTTGATGTTAGCAAGCAATAGCAGCCTCGATTAACCTATATCTAAATTTGGGGAAAGAGAAACAGTCACAATACCATCCACCCTGACATTAACAAACAGATTTGACATCAACAAAGGCAGTGTAAATAGACTAAGAGGCCTAACATTTTCCAGTAAAATTGCTATCTTGCTGCATGTTATTCTTAATTTGTCCTCTTGGTGATCGCTTTTGCAGCTCTATGTTACCTTTCTATGCCGCAAATCGCTGCCTGCAATATTGACAAATTTGATGTCAAGGCTTCTGATATTTGAAATGGCAATAAGCTCTATGCTGAAATATAAATGCCGTTTTTGTGAAAGCTGAAAACCCAAATGGAGACATTGGTTTCTATTATTGGAAAAACAGAGCAGTTTGTATAGCGTATTCGGGCTCGCAAATGTATCCCGGGGCCAAACCAATCCGCTATGTGTAGCAGTTACAGTTAGTTAAGTTAGCTTGAAGGCAGTTTTTGTTCAGCTTGAGTTGGTTATATAGCAGAGCTGGCAGTGGCACACCTATGCATATGAAGCATGGGTACTCGGTCTTTGCAAAAGTACTTCTGGATACAGGTATGCATTGGATATGTATCCAATGATTTTATTTCTGAAAAATAAAATTTGGGTACACAGGATATGGTTGGTACACCTAGATATATGTATTCAATTCTGGATATAATAGTTTAATGAATTTTTATATTCTTTTTGTATTTTTTTTCTTTCTTTTCTTTCGTATTTCAATTTTACTGAGACATAAGATTTTCCCTACCCAAATTTATTTATTTATTTTTTAAATTTTGAAATTTAATATTGAATAATTTTGACAAGTTTTATGTTAAAATTTTAATTTTCAATGTATACAATTTATAAAATTTTAATTTTTGATAAGTTTTATGTTAAAATTTTACAGCCATTTTGTCCTTCTAAAATTTTGCATTGACCAAATTGGTCTCTTAACAAAAAAACTCTCAAATTGTCCATGTAAAACTTCAAATTAGACAAATTGGTCCCTACAAAATTAAATAATTGAAATTAGTCCTTCTGATAAGTCAGATGACTGAAATTTGTTCGATAATTCATTTTTTATGGACTAATTTGAGAGATATTTTTGTAGGATTAATTTAGCCCTATTCAATTTTATAGGGACCAATTGGTTGACGCGAAATTTTATAATGAAGAATTTGGTAGTTTTGTCTATATATATATATATATAGACATACACGTATTCTATTTTTTTTCAAAATTTTTATTTCCCGTACCCGTATATATACAACATAGACCTATACCAACTTAGCTTTTATCGTTCATACATGTGTATGTGTCTCAAGTCCTTTGTACAGAGATGAGATTGAATCATACTATAGATGAATAATGTTATAGGAATAATAAAATTATACAATAAATATACATCATATATTGTATCACCATTAGATGTGATGAGTAAGTGGGATGAATGAGGATCACTTATCATATTTAATAGTAATAAGGTGTGTGATATATATTTATTATGTAATTTTATTATTTTCATAACATTACTTTACTACATACACTTGCAAATCATCAAAAAATTCTCTCTTTACTCCCTGCTTGAGCACAGTTACCTTTATGGAATAGGCGTACCCCTTGGCAATCAACGCAAACTAACCATAAAGGCTTAGGGAGCTAGCAACTATGAGTGAAATGAAAGGTGATTATTAACCTCTTTTGCGTTTATTATAATTGGTCAATTATTATATTTCTTACATTTTGATTTTGAATGCTTAATTTACTTGAAAATACTTTTAATGGAAAATAGTTGATATATTTTCTTTCTTTTGAACACTTAAAACGACAAGAGCCTCATCATTAAAACATAATTAAGAACTAGCGCAACCTATGAGTGAAACAACATTTCCACAATAATAAGCACATTAAGAACTAATCTTGGATATCATAAACATGTAACAATACATGCCATCACATGATAATATAATTAAGGTACTAATATATTATAGGAGAAATTGGATCCATGAAGGACAACCACACCTAATACAAACCACATAAACATAACTTGGTATCCTGATAAGAACAAACCATAAATAAATCCTAGCTAAAGCCAATAATAAGGCCCGCTCAATACAATCGTCCATAAGGTATAGAACTCTCAAAATGCTGAAAACATAAGTGAGAATCAATAGTCTACATGCTCGAGAGATAAATACAAGGTATGCATAATAAAGTCTCTACGCATGAGCTAGCTCCAATGTCAAGAACTCAAAGGACTTCAGGATCCTGGTTTGCTAGCTCGTTGAAAATGACATAGAAAAAAAAGGGTGAGAATCCAAAGGAATCTCAGGAATTAAATGAAACAATTCAAGTGTCATTGTCGTCGTCTCCAGTCACTTTGGTTTAATTACAAAATAAATGAGCATGCTTTAGTTTATTTTAATTAGTTCACAAATAAAAGTTTCAAAGTGACACATATTTTAAGTCTTGTAAAATTTTTTTATTTAACAAATAATAATCTAGAGAACATAGCATTATTAACACATTAAAATCCACATAGAAAGAAACTTGCATGAAGGAGTAAAAGAATCAAGACATAACACTTTCTCTAGCTTTTTCATTTAGTAACTTTAATTCCTTTAACATATCACCATCTCTCATGTCACCTTGACCAACCGCATCATCGTCCCAAGCAATTTAACTGTCACTTAAATTCTAAATCACCTATCGTTTAGGATGAGCTCAACCTAACTAGTCATTGCTAGATTTAAATGGGAATAGAGGGAAAAACTTCATTCATACTTAAAGCATAACTTTCTTGTATCATGTGCTCCAATATCATGTAAAAATCTCATAGGTTATTAGGAGACATAGGCATACCACTTTATGTATTTTAAAGACAAAGTTTACATTCTCATCATTTAACATTATAATTTGGAAGTTACACAACACCTAACATAAACGTGCCTAAACCAATCACCGAAAAGGAGTAGACTAATGTTCTTCTAGTCACAATTTCTAGTAATAGAAACAACAATGACATTTCTAAATACCATTCATACATACATATCTCAAACTCACAACATCAAGATAATATCAAATTTAGATTAACATATTCAACCCAAACAGAATTTTATCTTTGAAATCAAATAAAGTAGTTCAAAGACCCCAAATTCTCAAATCCAATGCTTGCACATTACATCCTAACACTTGTACACAAAACACAAGTCAAGGATGCAAGAAACTCAAGTTCAAATTGCCATTTTATGAGGGGAACATAGTGCTAAAAAATTTCAACAATTTAACACCATGTCATTAAACATTACATGACCAAAAGAACACATTCAAACACCCAATAACTAGAATACTCAAATTAACCAAGACTCCACATTTAGAATCACAAAGTGTCACTTATCATTGAACTATAGTTGCTGAAAATTTTCCAGCACTTATTCTCCAAATGTTATGAAAAGAACACAACTCTTGAGCACATATTCAATGAACCACAACCCACACTTAAATTCCTACACTTTAGTATCAAATTCCCACCCTCATACATTAATTTTACTGCATAAAAAAGCCCCCAAATCTAAGCATTTCAACACCATTGTAGTCGCCCCAAAAGACTAGAAAGTGCTGAAAATTTTCAAGAACTATAAAGCTAAAGAGACATTTTTTTTTTTTTGCACTTGTGGCTACCAAAACCAACATAAAACTCTCATGTTTTCATTCATTTTGACCTTCCCCTAAACCAAAAATTGCAATAGCAGAAAACTATCAAAACTAACATAAAACTTTCATGTTTTCACTAGCCCTTTCCAAACAGAAATTCCAATAGTAGTAGTAAACAGAAAAATAGAGGTAAAAAATGGCTCATTGACATGAATTTTAGCACCCAACATCAATGTTTATAAGTGTCAAACCTCATTTAAAAATTATCATCTACATTAGTAAGCCAAACAACTCCCAAATGCTCATTAAAATAGTAAATCCATGAATAAAAAAGGGATAACTACAATTTTTCCCTTATACTTTCGTCATGTGTAGATTAGATCCTGACTTTTTAAAGTGTGCAATTCGACACACTAGGCTTTCTTAATTGTGCAAAAAGGCCCTTTCATTAAATTGACTTCCACTCCCATTGTTAAGTGCTCACGTGACATGCACGTGACACACTTTTTTTGATAAAAATGCCCTTTTCTTATAAGAAATTTTCCACCCCAATCCTACCCTAACCTAACCCTTCCCCACTTTGAAGAAAACATGCCTCCTATCAACCTATGGAATGGAAAAACACATGCCATTTTCCCTTTTCCACCCTTTCAGAAAAAAATGCATGAATAATGAAAAATGCACCTTAATTTTGAGCCACCATAATCGAAGTTCCCTTCTAGAATTACAAATTCCTATCTCGAAGTTCCCTTTTCATTCTATTTGAATCCCCACTTATAAATCCCTAATTTGAAGAACCCACTTCAAAGCCAAGTGAAGAAAAGGAAGAAGACAACCCAACGATGAAGAAGATAGAAATGATGGATAAACTAGAAGCATCAACTCCTCAATTCATAGAGGTGGTCTTCCTTCACATTTATGCAGTTATGGTCTTCCTTCAAAGCTACAAACCTCTTGGACAAAGGCTAACAAAGGTAGGAGATTTTTTGGGTGTCCAAGATATGGCTCTCAAGGATATTGCAATTTCTTTGCTTGGTGTGACCCACCTGCAACACAAAGATCAGTAAAAGTGATGAATGTGTTATTGAGAAAAAGAAAGAGCTAACTAAAGTGATAGAGGCACAAAAAATAGAGTTGTTGGTGTTGAACTAGAAAATAGAAACTCAAAGGGCTGATTGCAAGCATTGAGAGGAATGTGGCTTCATACAAGAGTCAAGTGAAGAAGTTATACACAATAATAGCTTTTGTTGTTGTTATTTTGGTCCTAAAATTATTTCAGTGGATGTAGAATGGTTTAGATTAAATGTTGTTAGGGTTTATGATGTATAATGTTTTGCCCAAATCTAGATTAATGAAAAGATGATTTAGTTGTTACATGTATTTTGTTATATTCCTGGATTACATCCTTTGTTGTTGCTGCAAGTTTGATTGTGGTGTTATTCAGTTTGAATCATTTTTGCCTTGATGAACATTACTTGAGGGACTAATGCTAGAGTTTGATTGCTGGATTACATGTATTTTGTTATGTCTTGTGGTGTCATTCAGGTCATCATAATGAGAAACTATAAAGTTACTCTCTGTTCCCTGGTTTATTGCTCATGCAGAATAAACATGTTGAGACTTCAACCCTTCCTTTTCTTTAACAACTTCATAATATTCTTAAAATAAGCATTCACATCTCTTTGGATTTTTGAAGTCTATCTTTTGGAACTTTTTGCAGAGAATTGGCCAAATAGTTTATAAGCACATCTTCCTAGTTTATTTGATGAATTAATAATAACAACACTAGTAAATGAATCAATTTATGCCGAAGCAAGCAATACTCTAAATTTGAAGTGTTGTAAAAGTACATTCACATAGTACATTCTCAAATAAGGAGCTATCTCAAATAACATTCTCAGAGCACATTCTCACAGTTTTGAGTATGTTTATATTCTACTAAAATACACAATAGCTATGTACTCCATCAAAATAACGTTATGTCTCAAATTTGAGTACATAAATACATTCAGTGACAAAACACCTAAAAACTTGATAAATTCAAAGTCAAACATTTCTTTTGATAGAAAGCTTTGGCCTTTTTGCTTGTGATGATTGTGGAAGTGATTGAGTAAGTGAGATTGGAGGTGCCTCATTAGGTTGATTGTGGAGGAGGTTGATTGAGCTTTGAGTTCTCTTCCATGTGCTCTTTTGCTTCTTCTTATAGGACTCCTAACAACATCTGGAGTACCTACATCACCAAAATTGAACACAATTTCCTTTAAAATAAAGTCTTGATTAGCAACATTTAGAAGTAGAAGTTAGCAGGAAAGCAACATTTAGAGTAGCAGTAGAAGCAAAAACAAAGAAAAAGGCATGGCCCAATTGCAAAAAGTATATAACATGGAAAAAAGAAAAAAAAACAAAGAAAGGGAACCATTTTCAGTAGTAGCAAAACTAGTAGCAACTTGTGAACCATTTTCAACAGGAGAACCAGAAGCAATAGTAGTACCAGTCTTGTTCCTTCACCATCTGCAACAAAAATACGTTATTCTCATCTTCAACATAATTTTAAAACATATATACAATGAAAGGGAAAAAAAAACCAGATTATTTCTTTTTCTTCTTTGGCTCTTTTGCATTTGCATTTCTTGGCCTCTTGCATGTTTGACTATTATGACGCCATTGCAAGCAATTTGTACATTGACTAGGATAACCACCCCTAATCCTAGTTTGAATTCTTGGCTCATTCAGCCCTTTTTCCAGCTTTTTGGCTTTCCAACTTGAGCTCTTGTTGTAGGTGGAGAATTGATCATTCTCTTGGCCACTCTTCAGGAGATGGCATGGGATTGATCATAGTCCCATATGTTTGCAATAAAGTAGCCTTCCTATAGTAATGGCTCACATAGCTCTCAGGCACTTCCTTTTGTGCATATATTGCACTAATAGCATGTGCACATGTGATTCCAGTAAGATCCCACAATCTACAAGTGCAAGTTCTACCAACCAAGTCAACCACTCTCTTACTACCTGAAAATGTGTCAACCTTAAACTTGGTAGTCCTATTCATGTGTGCAATGCACAAAGCATCATCTTGTTTTGCCTTTTCTAACTTGGCTAGAATTCTTGGCATATTACCCCATTATACTTCAGCATTCCTTCTTTTTTTACTGCAAACCTCTTCATAAGCATTCTCTTAATGGTCTCCATCATAATGATGATTGGTTTATCTCTAGTAGATAATATATTACAATTAAATGACTCTACAATATTATTCTAAGGCCCTGCATTTAGCATAAGGTGAGAACTTGTGTCTTGACCATGTAGAATGATCTCTTTCTTCCAACCAACTTGTTGCCCCTTCATTTATTCTCCTCATCTCTCCTAGATGGAATTTGAATTCAACCCTTGTTGTTGCCCTTCCACAATTCCAAAGTAAGTCCTTCAAAGCTTGCCTTTTAAAAGTAAGCTTGAATTTTGCATATAAGTGTCGAACACAAAATCTACTGCCCCTATCTCCTCAAGTACTTCCATTAAACCCTACATTTAAAAATGCAAAATTAGTAACAATTCAACCCTAAATTGTATCATACATAGAAGGAACCATATACCTTTTGCTTATCAAACATGAATACCCAACCATGCTTAGAAAAGGACCCAATGTCTTCAAGCAACAATTCAATGAACCACTGCCAACTGCCTCTATTCTCTGACTCAACTAAGCATAGGCCACAAGAAATATGTTGTCATTACCATCTCTCGCTAGTTGACCCCTGAAACCTACTTCAAAAAGCACCCATCCAAGTGAATCATAGGTCTACAATACTTCAGCACCTTTTTTGGTTGCATCCAAGGAAACATACAACCTAAGAAATTTGTGATCATTAACCTTCAACTTCATGTTTGACCTGGATTATATATGCCCACTACAGCACAATAGTCCCATAACATACCATATTGAGCTACATTGCTTCCTTGAAACTTTTCCATGGCCATCCCATTAGCTCTACAGAGTTTAAATCTTGACACAAATATTTTGTGCTCTCTTGCAACTTGATTCATAAAGGCTTCACTTTTCCACTTGCCTTTGTGGTCCCTAATGTGGTCTTAGTATTTGTTAGACAACCACCTTGCAGTTGCCTTAGAGTTATGATTAGACCACCCACAATCTTTGTGCTTTGGATTTTTCCAAGTCTTGATCTGGAAGCAATTTTCTTGTGGGCAATGGGTAACATGCATCCTCCAACCACACTTATTGTTGCAATGGACTATGATTCTTGGACATTCATTTCTGATATATTCAAAGTCAATCCCATTTTCAATACAATATTGCCTTAAAGCCTCCCTAAATAGCTCAAAGTTGGAAACTTCATTCCAACCTTCAACTCAATCTTTTTCTTCATGTAAGAAGATTCATGAAACTATGGATGCCTATTTTGCTTGTCCTCCCCTATTAAAACAAAGTAGGGCTAACAAATACACGATTCAATAAAGGAGCAAATTTTAAAATAGGTAAATTAAAATTTTGGAAAATAATAAAGTTTTCAACAAACACCTTCTTCATCAGATCATTAGGTGAGAGTATGGTGTCACTATCCTCATAGTCAGACACACAATCATCATCCCAATCTCATCCAATATCAACACCACCCATATTATTATTGCTACATTTTCTAGTAGAGGCCTCCTTCACCACTTTGTCTATTAGACCTAACTTCAATGTTAACATCTAACATGCCATTTTCTTCAAAAATAAGTCAAGGTCTCCATTGTCACTCTCAACAAAATGACACCTTCTAATCCCTCCTCATCATCTTCAATCATCTTTCTTTTTCCTTTTCTATTTTCCCTATTTTTCCCTTTCTTTTCCCTTCCTAATATTTCTTTCTTGTTTTCCTCCTACCTTAGCCCTTGCTTCAGTTTCAACCCCTACAATAGCCATAATTGCACTAGCCCCTGCATTAACCACTTCCTTAACACCTACACCAGCCACAACTACTTCCTCATTTGGTGGATGTAAGGCATAAATTTCCAATTTGGGATCTTTCTTATCCTCCAATGCTTTAATAATGCTCAACACATCCTTATCAACTACTAAATCTTTTGAGCACTCAAATGGTTCCTCCTTGAACTTATATATAAACTTAAGTGGTTCACTGTACCCAAAACTCTTTACATGAGAGCACAAATAGGTAGTTGATAAATAATCAACATCAAATTTTCTTAGCTCCTCACAAACACCATTTACATACCTCATTTGGGAGCAATGTGTAAAACACCTCCATAATAAAGAATACATGTGATAGTTAACATATCTAAAAAGAACTGAAAATTGTAAATAAGAAATCACAATTAAACAAAATTAGGGAAAATTGTATAATTTAACAAAGTGTTGGGCATGTTTAAATTTAACAAAAAGCAAGGACCATAGTGCATTTCTTAAAACTTATCCTCATAGTCAAACAAACACAATGACAAAGATTTTGTACACATGGACAACATTACACAACCCTATTAAACAATGCATTCATTGAACAAATGGGACCACTACTGCCCAAAAGCTAACAATCTAACCCCACCACATGAGCCCACATGGGATAAAGATCTACATTCACCAATGAAAAATAACAAAAAATAAAAGAGATTGGATCACAAAAAAATAAATAAATCACACACTTTAAAGACCCACATGCATTACAATATACAAACAGTGACATTTGGAAAGGTTATTTGGAAACTTTAGTTTGGAAAAAAAAAAAGAGATTAGGATCAAAAATAAAATAAAAAAATTTACACACTTTAAATATCACAGGTATTACAATATAGAGACAGTGACAATTTGGTACTTAGTATGTCGTGTTTGGTGGTTGGTGATAGTTTGAGTTAACTAAATATTTCCTTTTAACCCCTTCTTCAATCGCTTTAGAAAACGGTTTTGCTGGGTTTAGATTAGGATTAGGAGATTAAGGTTCATGAAAAGTTTTGATGGAAGGTGGTAAAGCTCATGATTCACGATGTATGGTAGCGATTCATGATGTATGGTTGGGTTAGGGATTCATGATGTATGCGTTGCTCGAATGTTCGAAGGTTGGGTTGGGGTTACCAACATTCTTCAGGGAAGGGCTTCAATGTTCGAAGGTGTTTTTAGTGGGTTGGAGTTTGGTGTTGGGAAAGGTTGGATAAGATTAGGGTGCGAAATTAAGGGAAGGGCATTTTTGTCAAAAAATGTGTACAATGTGCATACCATTTGACCACTTAATAGTCAAAGTGGAAGTCAGTTAATGGAAGGGTTTTTGTACAGTTAAAAAAGCCTAGAGTGTCGAATTACACACTTTAAAAAGTCAGGGTCTAATCTAAACATGGCCTAAAGTACAAGGGGTAAATTGCATTTACCCCTAAAAAATGAACACAAGCTTAAGTCCCAATATATCATCAACCTAAATCAAAGAACATAAAATCCCATAGACTACACATCATTTTCAGATTCCATTTTTCCAGCAAAAACACCATTCCAACAACCAAGTTTTAAAGCTTAATAACATGCAAAATGGAGGATTTTTCATAACAACCCCTTACCAACTTGAAGGTGTCAAAGGAAAGGATGTGTTGGGAGCTTGAAAAAGCCGAAAATCTCCTCCCTTGTACTAGAGGAATCCACGATAGTTGCTATAATGGGAGGAAGAAGTGAGCTTTTCTTTTGTAATAAGGTTGAGGTTTAGTGTGTAGATGTTAGGGAAGTGTTAGGGAAGAAGTAGGCTAAAGGTTTATGGTGATGGTGGTGTACATGAAATACCGCTTTATGGATTGACGACTCCCCACAAACCAACATGGGTCTTTCAGCATGCTTTGTCCTCATCACACGCTTCCTGAGAAACTTCCCAAGAGGTCACCTATCCCAAAATTACCCCAAGTCAAGCGCGCTTAACTGGAGAGTTCTTTCGTGATGGGCTACCAAAAGAAAGATGCATCTTTGTGGCATAGGTAGTACCAATCAATTCATATAAGCCTCCTTAATCCTATAGTCCCACTTATAGAAACTTAGGATCCTTCTCATTCGGTGTGTAATCGATTCATTCATATACCCCTCCGCTGGAGGCAGGAGCTTCTCCGTGCCTCTCGCACCAACGATCACTCCCAGCCTAATCCCTTGTTACATGCTCACCAGTTCCGCTTGGTTTGTCCCCAAACCACACCATACTGGGAGAGGTGTAGGCTCTTATACCATTTGTAACATCCCCTGACTTTATGGATTAACAACTTCCCCCACAAACTAATACGGGTCTTTCAACATGCTTGGTCCTCACTCACACGTTTCCTTGGAAAACTTCCCAAGAGATCACCCACCCAAAATTACCCCAAGTCAAGCATGCTTAACAATGAGTTCTTCGTGATGGCTATCGAAAAGAAAGACGCATATTTGTGACATAGATAGACCGATCAATTCATAAGCTCTCCTTAACTGGATAGTCTCATCCCTATACAAACTCATGATCTCTCTCATTTGGTGTGTAAGCGGTTAATTCATGTACCCCTCCGCTTGGAGGCAAGAGCCGATCCTTGTCCGTGCCTCTCGCATCAGTGATTATTCCTCGTCCCGGCGTTACAATGATGGAGTGATTAGAAGTGAAAATGAGAGGAAGAATATAAAGAAAATGTGAAGTTGGGGGGGGGAACGATGAAGGGAGGCCATGGATGGTGTTTTCAAAGGGGGTTAGGGTTGCATTTTGTCGTGTTTACATTAAGAGTAATGTCGGATTAGATGGGGATTAGAGGATACTAATGCAATTTGTAACATCTTAAGATTATTTAAAAATTAATTTGAGCTTTATCAGTCCTAATTTCAAAAACTGATAGTTTTAGCAACGATGAGGATGACCCAATGGACGTGTTAAAAAATTTTCAGGTTTGACGTGAATAGCAACCTTACCTGCCCCACCTGTCTTAGGACAATCAAAACCCCGGGCGGAAATGCCCAGGATTGAGAAAAGAGAGGGTTAATATTAGAAATAGTTAGAAATAAGGCTTTTATACCTGAAATTAATTTTTGGACAATATTTGATTACCCAAGTATGGTGTTTTACCTGTCGGTAAAATTTTATATACGATTTCTAACAACGAAAGATACTTTAATCTTATAAAAGGATAATGTCTATCCTTTAGAAAAAGTGTAAGACTAAGATTTAATCTTGAATTATAAGATTAAATCATGGTCATTCATCCTATTTTCTTTAGAAAAAGTTTGGATTTTATATTAGATAAAGATTACATTTAACCTAAGATATATCTAAGTCCACCAACCTTATCCTTCCATTTAGAACATTTCGGCCAGCAACCTCAAACCAGGCACCCTCCATCAATCTAACTTATTGAAATTTCAATTTCTCATCAATTCTAACCTTGATACCTTATTATCTCATTGCCTAAGGAAGGGTTTAGGGCTAATTTGGTGGCCTTGAAGTGAATAGAAATTATTTGGAGCCTCCTTTGGAGTTATAAGGCTCTAAAGTTTTCAAAGTAGGGTTTTATTGTCTTGTTTGTGGAAATTTTGTTTCTTGCAGATTTTAATGGTTTCAAAATTGAATTTTCTGATTCTATTGTGTGATTTCACACACACACACACACACACATATTGTGGAAAAAATCATTTTTATCAACAGAGATTTTGAATTGGGTTCCTGAATTTTCAGTTTTGTCAGTAGGGAAAAGTTAGGAATTTTCTGATGTTTGTGGGTATTTTTATGAGCTAGAAAAATTATATGTTGAAGCTAAAATCATAAGCTAATCCCATGAATTTTCTTGAGCTTGGTTTAACCTTTACCACTTTAAAAAAATCATGAACTGAAGCTCTACCTGTGCTGCATGAATTGTTAAATCTGAAGCTATGAATTTTGCTAATTTTGTTACCATAACAAATGATTGATTTTTTCTTTGAAATTTGTATAGAATGTTAAAAACATCTTGAAGTTGAACCATGATTTTTATTTTGAATTAATTCAGTTAGTTGCTAAGGTTAAAAATTATGGAATTTAGGCTTTGGGTTGAGATTATGGGTTTTTGACCTTTAATTTGTCTAATTTTGTTAACATAGTTAGGGAATGATTCTTGCTCTGAAATTTTTATATGACCTTGTGGACACATTAAAGTGTCTTGGATAATTTTTGTAGCCTTGAATTGGTTGTTTGATGTGCAAATAAAATTTTCTAATTTAGTATAAAAATCTATCCATGTGCTGGAAATGAACCCAAGACTTGAATTGGTAATATAATAACATTTTTGGTTGTATGATGTATATGAATGCATGCTAGTAACTTGAGAGATTGATTTATGAGACATGATTGAAATTACATTGTAAATGAAGGCATACATGTAGCTTATGCATGTATTTGAGAAAGAAAAGTACATGATGCAGTTATATGAGAAAGAGAATGTATGAACGTCAATCGTGCATGTTATGACATATGAATAAAACATAAACAAGACTTATATTGATTGAGGAGAAGGAAAAAGAGGAACTTCCCTAGAGATAATATGAGTTGGTAGGTGTATTGGTTAGGAACAGACTGTGTGTGATTCGGAAAAAAATGAAGTATGATGATCACGTATAGGAATTAAGTCTTGATAAGTAGTCTATTTCTCATTGTTGCGATGCGGGGAATACGTAACGCCAGACGTGATCCACTATAAATACCATGTGGTATAAACTAAGTCTTTCTTATATATATGAAAAAAAAATGCACCGAGTTAAGTTTTACGCCATAAGTGAAACCAGATCACTTTGAGATAATTTCATTGCAGTTAGCATATGCATAATCATATCATATTTAATTGCTTGATTAGAATTACTTACTATGTGTTTTAGCTTTACAATATATGTGCACTAAGTGATTGATTACTAAAAGCTACCTACTTTGAAAAGATTGATTTTGAACTTTTAAAATGAACCATTGTTATGTAATGCATGATTATCCTTTTTATAAATAAACCAAAGTGGTTGGAATGATGACGATGACATTATTGTTGTGTATTTAGGGGAAATACGCTACTGAAAATTTTATAATTCTCACCCTTATGTGTTTGTGTTCCCGTATTGTCTCCAGGTTAATACAGAGAACCGTGAAGCTGCTATAGGAAGGATTAAATGGGAATTGCAGTAGTTTGGTAGTAGAGACTTGTATCTATTGTGTAACACCCCCTTAATTACAGTGTCTTGCTTAAGTCAAAACATAATAATTAAGAGTGTGGTACTTCGTATTACATTTATACGTCATATCAACAAATTTATTTATTTACAAATAGGAAGTCATGCCTTTTCAATATACCTGTATAATGTACAGTCATCCAGGAGCTAGAGTACATATATCAAAATACACAACAGAACTCTGCTCTAAAGTAAAACGCATAACATTCAGGAGAATAGATACAAAAGGGTTTATCTAAATCAAATCTACTGATCAGAGTAGGTATCTAGGCTTATAATCCTAACATAGCATGGACAATCGATAGCTACTATGTATCACTATATCCTCTAGTGAATGCCGTCTGCTGATCTACATAGACAAGGAATACACATAGGGATGAGAATTCTAAAATTCTAGGAGGGTACTCCCATACACATACAATTATCATCATTATCTACCTCATTTGCTTCAATTTGATTATAAAAATATTACATGCAAGGAACATAATTAATAATGGATATATTAGTTTATAAAATCTTAATCCAAAGCAGGTTCATTTTATACAATCATCATTCTTAGAATTTGTGATGTCAACTTAACACATAAGTATCTAATTTCAATTGAATAATAAAACTCATTCTCATAGCACATAGCATAAAGAGTAACTTAAAACAATTGCTACTTTAACGTCGACCCTTAACTATAGTAGTTTGTTCCACTCCTGGGTAATAGAATGTTTTTTAAACTGAACTAATTCCTATACATGATCATTGAATTTACTTTCTCAAATTTTCATAGAGACCTATTCCTAGTCAGGTTCTTTTACTTGACTCATTTCAAGGGTAATCAAGTTTACTTTCCCAACAAACTGGATTTACTTTCTCCAACCCAAAAAATAAACTTTTATGCTTTCTTTCACATATAAGCAATTGTAATAAGTATTCATATTTATATATGCCTCACATCATTCATAGATGCATGTAGCATAAATGAGATCAAATAATTAGTATTTCATTATAGATTCAATAATTCAACATGCTATCTAGAATTTCAGGTCTAAAGAAAATTATGGATTAGCTATTAAATCTCACCAAAACAAAGCAAAATAAATTTTCAGAGTTAGTTTAACAAGTCTATAAGACCTTGTAAAAATCTCAAAGCATAATAAGGTCTCTAACTATGTTAATAAAATTTTACAAATTCAAAGGTCAAAACTACTCAATTCAGCTAATATCCAAAAGTCCCTATTTTATTACCTTATCAAATGAACATATAACATGCTACAAAAATTCAAGGTTGGACTTTAAGATGTCCTCAACATCCTGTAAAAATTTCAAAGCATAATTCGACCATTTGTTATAGTAACAAAATTAGACAAATTCAGTACTACAAGCTGGACTGTGAGGCAGCAACCTTGACTAGTTTGATTCTTGAATTTTTAAACATAACAAAAGTGCCCAAAATGACTCAAAATTTTTACTGAGATATCTTAACATATTATATACATCCCATACAAATTTCCGCTAAATCTGAAGTCTTTAACTAGGTTAGAAAATTCGAACAAATTCATCTACTTGCTTAAAATCAGGATTTCTAGCAACATAGTTTAAACATATTTTGAGAAAAATAATTTTTTAACATCATCCAATTACTCCATCAAATTAAACACATCAATATCTATGTATTATCAATCAATAAGACTAAAAATTCCAAGCTCAATCAATCAGATTCAGAGAAAATTTTGAAAGGAAAAAAAGATAATTAAAGCCCTACTTGGCTCTAGTAACTCTAACTTTTCTTCTTGGCTTCCTTCAAAGCTTTTATGACCAATTCTTGATCTAATCTAAGTGAATCCTTCCTTAGAACAGCAAGAACAGTAGCAATTTGAAATGATGATGATATGATATTTTCTTACAAAAGGGTTGATTTGGGAGTTGTAAGAGTTAGTAGGTGAGATATGCTTTGGGGTTTTGGAGTTCTTAATGCATACTAGGTCTTCAAGTTATGGTTTGGTAATTTCTATAGGAAGAAGATGATGTTGGTTGTGGGTTAGAGTGTTTGGCCGAGAACCTTTTAGAAGGAAATGGTGAGTTTGATCCTTTTATTTATTTATTTATTTTTCTCAAAGATAATGTATACATAATTATCTAGTATATAAAACAATTCTTTTAAAGATAAATCTTGTAATTTTGGAGTGCTTTCATTGGCTCTTGATAAAGCAATGATGTGGCCAAATCCTAGCTATACACTTGTTAAAGATAGTAGAAAATTTACACTATAAAATTTCATATAGTGTAAGAACTCATATCAAAATTTTACTAAATAGATGAAATATTAGCCTCCTGGGTGATTAAAACTTACTTGATAAATTTTAATCTATCTCATTCATTTAGCTTAACATGATTGGTCCACTTAAATTAAAAAGCAAGTTACCTTTTTCAGGATTAAAATTGCACATCGATATTTCATTAACGGTAGAATATCATATTGAGGAAAATAAAAACTGACCTAAATTTAATTCCAAGTATATAATTTCATTTCTAACCATTTCTAACCTTTATCCTATCATCTTAGTCACGACATCTTTTGCTAGGTCATCCTTACTATTCATTTTTCATTTTTTTTACTTGTCTGAGGTCGTCCTTATGATCATTACGTCTATCAAAATATTGAAATTTTTATTAATAAAGCTTAAATTAATTTCTAAATAACTCCGGGTGTTACATATTGTACTTAGTTATATGTGTATGTCTGTGAACATAGTAGAGAATAGAGGTATATTAAAGCTCATAAAAGAGTTTCTTTTTGTACTCGACTTTGTATTAAATGAATATTTTATTTCTTTGTTATGTATGTTAATAGAACTATGACTTAGTTACTACCCGATTTGATCGATCTTGCTATAGATATTTAAAAATGTCCGCTAATCTATAAGTAACAACTCCCGAGTCCAATGTTATGGCTTAAGATTGATGTTGTACTAGGAAAGATGTTACATAATTTGCTCACAATCTCATGAAAAGTTCAAAATAAATGTAAGATAATAAATAAATAGTATTTCTTTGCATCATATGAATTCAAATGATTTATATAATATTAGATGTCTTGAAACTTTAAATTTTTGAGAGGAAATGTGAAATTTTAGGTTGGAGAAATTTCTAAATTTTTAAAACACTCTAGTCCTTAACATTTAAATAAATCAACACCATAACTAACATAAACATGCACTCAAACTCAAAGAGACGAATGTCTAATTATCCATTATAGAATTAATTAAGGAAATTAATCCCTAATCAAACTCAATATATTAATTCTAATTAACATGTAATTGCGACTAAAAGAAAAAACAGGGTATTAGATGGGGAATAAGTGAGATTTCAATTACATTATTTTGAATGTTGTAATAATTAATAAAGTTTAATTGTAATGCACGAAGTATAAAACTATTTTATATCATCATTTAATTAAAATATTTTGTATTTTGTTTGAATGACTTTTTAAGCAATGGATGTAAAAATCAATTATCATGATTTATATCGTAATATATGATTTGATGACTATGTAAAATTTTACCTTATTAATGTATGATAATTAAATCCTAATTAATAATAGATAAAAAAAAATCCCTTCTCCAAATCTACCATAAAATAATGCAAATCTCTGAGGTGGAGATCTGGTTCTAAGTTTTAACAAGACAAAATGTCCTATAAAATCGGCAGGAGGTGGAGATAGTGGAGCAGACTTTCATTAACAGTTTAACACCACAACTTCTCTTCCACTCCCACTCTTCTCTCGCAGGTTGTCTGTTTCAAACCCACTCTCTTCAACATACATAGCAATAAATAACCTCTTTGCTTCATCCCTGAATCTCTTTTTTCTCCTTCACCTCCAACAGATCCTAAAACAGCTTGTAGACATGTTTGACATCTTGTTTGGGTGGCCAAAAGCTTCCAAATGGTAAGTGTGCTTTATTTATTTATATAAAATGAGAACTTTGCGATTCTTTCATGTAACAATCATGTTTAACTTCAACCTTATCATTATATTTTATTTTTTGGGTTACAGGAAGAAGACAATCAAAAGTGCACGGTGCAGGCTTAGGATACTTAAGAACAAGAGGCAGGCAATAGCAACGCAATCACGCAAAGACTTGGCTGAGTTATTACAGAATGGCCATGAAGACATTGCTATTAAGAGGGTATGTAGCAATGCAAATGAATAGAATACACGCAACGCACTCATTTGTTACGTGTATGCTTCTAAATCTTTAATGGATTGTTAGTTTTTTACTTGTTGAGGACTTGTACTTGGTTGTAATCTATCTACACTGCTTTGTAAATATCACTTTAGAAGTCACGTTCAAAAACTTGCTATGCCTATGCCATGTAACATGTTATATATTACATTGTGCACTTTAAGGTCACAACCTTGTAGGAGTATAATAATGCATTAGAACGAAAATTACGAATTGAACTAAAACCCATGATGTCTGAAAATATGCAAACTATAGATATTTTAATCTTTGTTAGTTCCTAACTTCATTGTATGATCTTGTTTCCTTTACTCCAACACTTAATAATAATTTAGAATTTCACTCCTCTAAAGTGCGATTTGAAATTAAAGTGCACACATCCTAGCCATTAGAAATAATCAAGGGAGAAAATGAATCTTCACATGTTTTGATTAATCCACATCAATTATTCAATTATTTAAGAATAAAATTGAATTTGTCACGAAAAAATAATGCCAAGCCCCCACATTCCACCTTTGCAACTGCCATGATGAGCCTTCATCACTTCCTTTCCGGATCTATTGAGGTTCGAGGAGCCTTCATCACTTCCTCTCCTTGGGCTAGTTGTGATGGCATGGTGACAATATGAAGCGGCTTCACTATTCTGTTTTCAAAACTTACTGCTCGGAATTCTTTTGTAATTGTTTGAGAGATTTGTGGTGGTGCGGTGGATTGTTACAGGAAGTTACAATTATTTTTTCTCAAAGGAATTATTCAACTTTATTTATTAAATTGATTTAAGAAATCTGAACAGGTTTATAAGGGAAGTGATGAAAGCTTTCTTTGATCCACGTGAAAAGCAAAGCATAATGGGATGCCATCATGGCTGTGGCAATGGTGAGCCAGTTGCCAAGAAACTGGTATGTATGTGAAGGCAAGGTGCCGAACGTGGGGGTTCCTGCACCAGTTACACTATTTTTTTGGGACAAATTCAATTTTACTTTTAAATTAATTGAAAAATCTGAAGTAGACTAAGTAAGATGCGTGGAATCATTCTCATCATCAATTATTACAATAGTAAATTATACTCATCTCCCTTAAAATCTGTGTAAATTCACCTCCCTTCTTGCTATGATATGTGCACTTCAACTTTTAAAGTACAATTTGCACTTTAGAGGAGTCACACCCAATAATTTAACTAAATAATCATTATTTTGCATAAACATTTTTCAGTCCCGTTAAATCCAATCATCATGCCAAATTAATTCTCTCATAATTTCAGGTTGAGCAGCTCATCCAAGATGAAAGCATGGTTGCTGCGTATGAGTTGTTAGACCACTTTTGTGAAGACATCCTTAAGAAACTCTCATTCATCCGAAGACACAAGTAAGACTTCTAAGTTCTACCTAGCTACATTTATAAATCAAAATATATATACCAATTATTTTTCTTCCAAAGAAAAATTCTCATGGTTCAACTTGTTAAAATCAGGGAGTGTCCAGATGATATTAATGAAGCAGTATCAAGTCTTATATTTGCTTCTGCACGATGTGGGGATTTTCCTGAGCTTTATGTCATCAGGAAGCTCTTTGGACAGCATTATGGTCAGAAGTTTGTAACAGCAGCTGTGGAGCTATATCCTGGGAATCTTGTTAACAAACAGGTTTAATTTCTTTCTCTTTTCTTCTCTCCAATTTTCTATTATGGTTAAAACAGCTTAAACTTGATGCAGTTTCTCTTTTGTAATATATTGTATGTATAAACAAGTTCATGAAGTTTCAAACTCACAGGTAATGGAGAATCTCTCAGTAAAGTCCGTGCCAGATGATTTGATGCAGAGAGTGGTTGACGAAATAGCTGGGGACAACTGCATACAACCAAAGGTCTTAGCTATAGAATACTACCCTCTTTGGCAACAATTGCAGGTGATTTTGTTGTTCCATGATCAATATGAAAACATATTACAATCTATGTTGGTTAATTACTAGTACCAAATTATGTTGATTATTTTCTTACAGGTTAAAGATTGTGAAGGGTATCAATTAGTGGAAGAAACTCGAGAAACTGATGTCCAAATAAATGAAACAAGTGGAGGATCTAAAATACATCCTTCAGAAGATGAGGAGATAAAGAGGGATATCATTTGTGTGGATTCATCCATGTCCAATACAAGTGACAATTTCTCTGTGCCAGAATCTTGCTTAACTGATGAAACTTCTGCATTGGTTTCTACTGTCCAGCAATATCCCCCATACCTGAGCTATCCCTCTCCAAAGGCAGTGGAGAAAGTAGAAGACTCTCCAGAGCTAATTTACCTTTCAGCTCCTAATTTGGAAAACAAGAGGGAAGTAATGGCTTTAATATCTTCTTCGAAAAGACTGAGTTTGCCTCCATATGCTGAAGTAATGGTAAATTATGTTGAAGAAATTGAGGGATACCACTTTTCTTTATCAGAAGATGGTTTCTGTCAGGACCGAATGCAACTTGGTTGTGATGAAAGTGGTATGGATCAAGAAAATTCAATGAGCGAGGAGTTAAGCATAAGGGTCTCAAGAAAGACCAAAAGGGTACCTAAGAAAAGATCAAGAAGGAGATCAGCATTATTCGAAAACCAATGCCTTATGGATATAGGATACATGCTATATTATCACAAACCATGCAGGAGTCCCTCTGATCATAAGCATAGTTATCCCCAGAAGAGACTTAAGCAATATAGTTCCCCAGAAAAGGAAAATGGTTTGCAGTTATGTCAGTGCCAAGGCAGTACAAAGAGAAAACCTTTCAACTTAGACATGTGCGACTGCGGCTTGGACCAACCTTGTTATTGTTGTGTCTATGAACAAGATTGTTTGGAAGATTTATCAATGAAGCTGAAGAGAGGGATCGTATCTCAGTACTCAAGGGCCTTGAGTATGCCCCTGATTGAGTGGCACAAAATCAGCAAAGATAAGATTTTAAGGACATACTCATATTCTCCTCAACGGCCCAACCATGTTCATCCTAAGTTGCCTGATTATGAGGACATATATGCTAAGTTCACTGATCTCAAGAGAGAGCGCCTAGAACACAGACAGCAGCAAGGAACAACAGCTAGAGTAGGATGCATGTATGTACCATAAAAAAAAATGTAGGAATGCTTATATACTGTTTTTTGCATAGCATTGTCATACTCAACTTTTGACTTCCACATTAAGGTAGCCTTTCATTTTTTTTTCTTCTTCTTCAATTTATTGAATTTGGGACTTCATTCTTACACATTACATAGTGTTTCTTCGACAATGATGATATGTCTGAGATGAGTCCTAAGAACACCTTAGCTTCTGTTAGAGTTTTGATATACAAAGACATATACTTTTCTTCACCGAGAGAAATTATATTTATTTCAAATTCCTTTCTGTTTTGATGATGGATTTAGAAAAATTACCTGAGCTAGAAGCTAGTACACGATTATGAAAATAGAAAGAAGAAAAAGCAAAACCCAATTACAATATCAATTAAAAAGCCCCATCACTGTCCTTTGCAAGCAAATACCTCCCTCCAGTGATCACAGTCCGATCTGACCTATCAACTTGTCCGACAGAAACTTATTAGGACGAGCTTTAATCTTGAAAATTGACTTATTACACTTTTAAACCAAATTTGTTATACTATGGGTTGACTCCAACTGCTAAAAATCAAATAGTTCTATTAAGCTAATTTTTTTATAATAATTTTTAATAAATTACAAGATTCTACAGTTCAATTAATATATTTTACATAATTTGATGTTATTTTTATATTAATATGGTCTATTTTGAAATATATATGATAAAATATTTCTTAAATTTTGTTTCATACTTATAAAATTTTATAACTTTACTATGTATAATATTCTACCCTCTATATGTTGTTTGAAGATTGGTTACCCCATAACCGAGTCATTATTCAGTAAGTTTCAGTTTACAAATTGACTCCATAAAAGTTTGGCCTGGTTTAGTTTTATCCAATTCCACCCAACTCGTCCCTTGTACACCTCTATCCCCACCCTCTTAGTGGGTTACTCCTGCACTTCAACGTGCCAAGCTCCTCATTTCAACGTGTTTTTATTTTTTATTGTTTGGTCAAGTTGGTTCTTATCTTGTTAAAATGTTTGTAATTAGATTAGATTAGATTTTTGTTCATTTTTTTTTTTTGTCAAAGATATTTTTGGTGGGGTTGGGAGGCCTCAACTTGGGGGAGCGACGGGAGATTTCCTCCGGGAATTGGTTGGATTCCCTCTCTCTCGGTCACCCGGTTCATTTGCAAAGGCAGCATAACTTTTGTCAAAAGTTTCTGCTCTTATGGCTGACAAAACTTTTTTCTTTTTGGTCTTTGGCTAAACTTGAATGGGGCCAAAATTTGAAGCTAGCTGTTGGGTCAAAATGGTTAAACCATGACTTCACATGTCACAAGCATGTCAAATAATCTCCTATATCCAAGCCCAAACAGACCCAAAAAATATAACCAATCGAAGCCCAAATGCCTTCCTACAATGCAAGAAAGCTAAAATTAACTAGTACCTTGGAGGATCTAAAATACATCCTTCAGAGGATGAAGAGATAAAAAAGGATATCGGATGTGTTGATTCACGCATGTCCAATACAAGTGATGATTTTTCTGTGCCTGAATCTTGCTTGACTGAAACTTCTGCATTGGTGCCTATTGTCCAGCAATAATTTTTTTCAATTGTGTACAGCACGATGTTATGCAGGGTATAGGAATTGGGATATAGTACCCTAGCTGGGTTTACAGTATTGGTTTACTCTTTCTCTGGTTCTTTGGTTGCCTTTTCCAGAGGCATGTTTGCATTGTAACATTCACGCATCGAATAATAGAACCATTCAAAACAAGTGCAAGGAGGCACCCCCTCACAAATCTAACATTCCACTGAAGTAAAAATTCAAGACCCAAAATCGATAAAGGCAACATGACGGTTTCAATTTCCAATCTCAAAAAATTAATGAATCATTTAACAATTCTCACAGCATCGATTAAGAGGCTGACACACCTGCGGCATCTTGACTTTGCGTTCAACCAAAGAAAGGAGAAAATCATCAATCTTTTTCACGAGAAGATTGATATGAGATTGCGAGCGAAATAATAAGTTTATTTAAAATTGAAATGAATCAATAAAACTAGTATATTAATTCTTTTAATAGGGACAATAAAATAAATTAAATTATAGAGAAAAAAACATTACCCTCCTGAATTTTTGTTCAATTAGAATCAGAATTTTAAAATTGGAACGCAATCCCAGGACTTACTAGATGGTGTAAAGAAGCCCTTTTATTACACAGACATTAAAAATCACTGTTAGGTCCGTATGTGCTTCTTACATGCATACATTATTGGACAAAACTACCCCTTTCTTAACTCTAATTTCTAATCCCCAATCTCTCAACTCACTTTTCCTTTTCCTTTTCCCAATCTCTCAACTCACACACCCCCTCTTGGTCTGAAACCCTTTCCCTTTCTCCTTCACACCTCCCCTCTTGCCTATCTTTACAATGTTGGTCTAGATCTAAACCCCTCTTCCCTCCATCTTGGTTATCCCTACCTTATTCTAGTACAACCAGCGAAGATTAGTGAAAATCTAGACGAAGAAGGCTCGCGATGTGAAGACCCTGAAGATTAGGGGGAAGAAGAAATCCGTGACGCCGCAATGCGAAGACCAACGGAGGACTTGGGAAGAAGAAGAGCCGCAAAGACTGGGAAGACCCATTGAAGAAGAAAACCAAGGAAGAAGAAGATCCAGAGTGATGGATAAACTGGAAGCATGAATTTGTCAAGTTGCAGTGGTGGTCCTCCCTCACATTTTTGCCTGGCCTTCCTTCAAGGCTGCAAACATCTTGGACTAGGCAAACCTAGGTAGGAGATTTTATGGGCGTCCAAGATATGGCTTGCAAGGATATTGCAATTTCTTTGCCTGGTGTGACCTACCTGCAACACAAAGATTAGCAACAGTGATGATTGGATTGTTGAGGAAGAAGAAAGAGCTAACTAAAGTAATAGAGGCTAGAAATAAAGCTGTTAGTGTTGAATCAGAAAGTGGAAACTCAAAGGGTTAAATTAGAAACATTAAGAGGGAATGTGGATTCATACAAGAGTCAAGTGAAGAAGTTACACATAATAATAGCTTCTGTTGTGGTTCTTTTGGTCATAAAATTGTTTAAGTGGATGTAAATGTTGTTGGGGCATAATGTATTGGTCCTATAATGTTTCAATGATCTGATGTATAATGTTTTGACAAAATCTGAAGTAATGAAATCATCATTTAGTTGTTACATTTGTTTTATTGTTGGAGGTTCTTATTCTTATTACATGTATAATGTTTTGCGCTTAAAGAGAAAAAATGTCTCCTTCCAATTTTTTTGCTATATATGTGATGTGATTCAATCCTATTGCTTTTGTAATGGTAACTCTTGTTGCTTTAAACAAATGGATAGGGCATCGTTGCTGAAAGAATTTAGCAATGTGAAATTCAAATCTGACCTCATGGAAGTGTAACATTGTATCTCAAATACTATTTGTTTAGGTGTAACCTGCTTACTTATCTGTTTACATTCCATCAAAATAACATTGTATCTCAAAAATGAGTACATATTCAATGTTTATAGTTCATCAAAATAACATTATATATATTCCATAACCAAATACCTAAAAAACCTTGACAAATTCAAATTTAAACAGCCCACAAAATAAAACCAAAAAGCCCACAAACACCTACAAACTTGGCAACTTAAAACTTAAGCATTTCCTTTGGCACCAATGTTTAGCCTTTTTGCTCTTCGCGTCGCGGGTCTTCTTCTTCCCAAGTCCTCCACTGGTCTTCGCATCGCAAGTCTTCTTCTTCCCAAGTCCTTCGCTGGTCTTCGCGTCACGGGTCTTCTCTTACCCTCTTTGCACTTCATGTCCCCAGCCTTCTTCATCCAGATCTTTGCTGGTCTTTGCTAGTTGTACTAGAATAAGGTAGGGATAACCAAGATGGAGGGGAGGGGTTAGATGGAACCAACATTGTAGAGATAAGCAAGAGGGGAGGTGTGGAAGAGAAAGGGAAAGTGTTTCAAACCAATAAGGGAGGCGTGAGTTGAGAGATTGGGGAAAAGGAAAAGGAAAAGGAAAAGGAAAAGTGAGTTGAGAGATTGAGGATTGGAAATTAGAGTTAAGAAAGGGGTATTTTTATCCAATAATGTATGTACGTAAGAAGCATATGCGGACTTAATAGTGGCTTTTAACGTCTGTAGAAGGGCTTCTTTGCACCATCTGATAAGTCAGGGGTCACGTTGCACAATTTTAAAACTTAGGATTTAAATTATAGAGGACTAAAAGTTAGGGTAAATTATTTTTTTCCTAAATTATATAATCCTATTAAAATTTCCTGATTTGGGAGAACCATAAAATAGGGATTTTGAAAGATTGTGAGAAGAATTAATGAAAATTCTCAAATGCCATTCCTTTCTTAAAATTAAGACTCGTGACAACCTTTTATTAAGATTTTATTTTTGGGGTTTCTAGGTCTCATCGGACCAAGTGACTAATTCATTCATTTACAGGAGGCCCATTTAAGTGAGTAGATGCTAGCTATAGATTTTAAAACTATACATTCCAAATGTTAGAATCAAATCCTCAACACTTGGTTAAGGAAAGAGAGTCCTTACCATCTCACCTCGGCCTTTGTGATTTTTTATTAAGGTTTTGATCAGTTCCAAAATTATTTTGGGTATAACTTCATTCACGTCTCTCACCTTTTATCAGGATCTTTATTTGGTTTCAAAAAAAAAAATTTGGTTCAATTTACATCTTAATGTTTTAATTTCATAAAGTAAATGACACTTAAATTAATGCAAACTTGATATTCTATATTTTATTCTGATCTCCAAATATCGTAATATGATATTTTATATTTTATTGTGATTTTCTAATATCATCATTTGACCAACATATCAATTTTTTCCATTTATAACTTGAATGTTTTCTATTGAAAAGACACGATTGAAACATTTTGACAATATTGTGCACATAAATAGAACAAAAAAAAATTGGGACTAAATCAAAACTTTAGCAAAATGTGACAGAATAAATGAAGTTTTACCCAATTTTTTTTAGAAGTTGATGGCCCTAAAACAATAAGAAGATTAATTTGCAATTAAACTTAAATTTAATTTTTTTTTAAAGTAAACATGCACTTTGTTCCATAAAAGATGTACATAATATAGTTTAATTTTTTAAAATTTTAATATTGAGTAAATCCATAAAAATAAAAATATGACTTCATACTCGTACTTAAATTTTTTTTCCGGCCGATCAAAAAAAATTGTACTTAAATATATTTTAAAAATAATTTTTTTTCAATAATATATATATTCAGAGATGAATACTGAAAAAATAACGCGGAAACATTTGCGATTTCACCTTAAAAAAAATATACATTAGTATTCTTAAATTAAAAGTTGAGAAAATATATAATTTTTCTTTTGAAAAATAATTATTATAAATTATTTTTTCTGTTAATGCTTTATTCTCTTAATGTAGTAATAATAAAAAAAATTATATAAATATTTTATATTATTATAAGCCATTCATATTTCATTTTGTAAAAAGATTAAAATATATAAGTTTTGATAAAAAGGTATTTTATTCAAAAATAAGATCATAAATGTGAGAAAATAGTAAATTAACGAAAAATTTGAAAATAGATAAAGTGCAGCTTAAACTAATTATTTAGAGGAGAGAAGTGTATGTTAGTATACTAATATCTCTTTCAAGGAAGGAGTTGTATTTCACTGAAAAATAAAGGTGCATTTTATGAATGCTATATTAGTTTCGAACTGATGATGAATTTTATTTCTTTATTTATTATTTCACAAAATTAAATTTTGATAAACACAATTTTTTTAAAATAAATACAATACTTATATGTCGGGTTATTTTCCCGTTAACTAAAGTGTCCCATAAGAATCTCTATGTCGTTATGTCGGGCAAAGATAACAACAAATCTAACGCGGAAAATTGTTTTGTACTGAACTTAATTTCAATGTTTTTATGTCGAGTTATTTTCCGGGTTAAAAATTTAGTTGTTTTTATAGGACATTTTCCCAAGCAAATCTATCGTTAATCAAATCAAAATCTCTATCAAATTCTTTATCGTTTTAACATGAAAAAGTATCCTGAAATTAAGTTAATCATAATTGCTGATACTATACTGGATATTTGGATTTAATGAATCAAAATTAAATCCAAATCAATATGTGGGAATAAGTGAGATTTCAATTACATTACTCTGAATGCGGTAACAATTAATAATAGATAAAAAAAATATTTTCACCAAATCTGCCGATAAATCTCCGATTATTAATATATGCTATAGTTTTTGTTGTGTATTTACCCAGTCAGATCTACTGTTAACTAAATAAAAAACTCTACTAATTTACTGGTAAGTATGCATTATTAATATAAATTGAGAACTTTGAGATTCTATCATGTAACAATCATGTTTAACTTCAATCTTTTATTTTTGGGTTATAGCAAGAAGACAATCAAAAGTGCACGTTGCAGGCTAAGGATACTCAAGAACAAGAGACAGACAATAGCAACGCAATTACGCGAAGACTTGGCTGAGTTATTACATAGTGGCTATGAAGATATTGCTGTTAAGCGGGTATGTGATAATGTGAATGAACAACATATATACACGTAATGCACTCATTTTTTTCATTTGTATTGTTCTAAATCTTTTATATGATTGGTGCTAATTAGTTTATTTATTGCTTGTTTAGGACTCTAAACATTATGCATTTTAAGGTCACAACCATGTATAATAATGTCTTTGAAACGAAAATTACAAATTGAACTAGATCTTATGAAGTCTGAAGATAAGCATACTACAGATTCTTGTTAGTTACTAAATTAAACACTGTATGATCTTTTTTCCTTTTCTCCAATGATAATAAATACTAATGTATATAGTTATTATTTTGCATAAGCATTGGAATCCCATTAAGGGTGGTTTATTTGTGATTATTTTGGTAAATAATCACTTTTTTCTCCCAAAAAATTATTTTTCGTATATTTAGATAATTTTTAAAAAATAATTAAAATTTAAAAAATATCAGTTTCCAATTTTTTTATAAAAGTTAAAACTAGTAGCTTTTGAAAAAAAAAATCAGTTTTCAATTTGTTTTGTTATATATAAAATTTAGTTTTCATAATCACTCTTTTCAAAATCTGAAACAAACGCACCCTAAATCTAAGTGTCATACCAAATTAATTCTCTCATAATTTCAGGTTAAGCAGCTCATTCAAGACGAAAGAATGGCTGCTGCGTATGAATTGTTAGACCACTTTTGTGAAGTCATCCTTAAGGAACTCTGGTTCATCCGAAGAAACAAGTAAGACTTTCAAAATATAAATCAAAATATATTTTTTATTTCAAAATATAAATCAAAATATAAATACCAATTTTTTTTATTTCACAAAAAAAAAAAAAAATTCTGACGGTTCAACTTCTAGAACCAGGGAGTGTCCAGATGATACTAATGAAGCAGTGTCAAGTCTTGTATTTGCTTCTGCATGATGTGGGGATTTTCCTGAGCTTTATATGTCATCAGGCAGCTCTTTGGATAGCGTTATGGTCAGAAGTTTGCAACAGCAGACTGGGAGCCATACTCTTGGAATCTTGTAAATAAACAGGTTTCTTTCATTTTTTGTTTTTTTTTTGTTTTTTATTTTAGCATTTCGTTTTAGTTTAATGTTTAGTTAAACGACTTCAACTATATGCAATTCCACTTTTGTTATTATTGTACGTATACAATTCATGAAGTTTCAAACTCACAGGTAATGGAGAATCTCTCAGTAAAGTCCGTGCCAGATGATTTGAAGCACAAAATGGTTGATGAAACAGCTAGGGACAAACCTAAGAAAAGGCCTGCAGCTTAACTGATACTTTTGCATTGGTGTCTACTGTCCAGCACTATCCCCCCATCCAAAGGCATTGATTCAATGAGCGAGAAGTTAAGCATAAGGAGCTCAAGAAAGAGCAAAAGGGGACAAAAGAAAAGATCAAGAAGAAGATCAGCATTATTTGAAAACCAATGCCTCATGGATATAGGATGCATGGTATATTATCACAAACCATGCATGAGTCTCTCTGATCATAAGCATAGTCATCCCGGAAGAGACTTGAGCAATAGAGTTCCGCAGAAAAGAAAAAAAGGTTTACACTTGTCAGCGCCAAGGCAGTACAAAGAGAAAATCTTTCAACTTAGATATGTGCGACTGCAGCTTGGACCAACCTTGTTATTGTTGTGTCTATGACGAATAAAGTTGTTTGGAAGATTCATCAGTGAAGCTGAAGAGAGGGATCATAGCTCATTACTCAAGGTTTTAGAGTATGCCCCTTGAGTGGCACAAAAACAGCAAAGATAAGATTGTTAGGACATACCTATATTCTCCTCAACGGCCCAAACATCTTCATCCTAAGTTGCCTGATTATGAGGACACATATATGCCTGATTTTATATATATATATATATATATATTGCATAGCATTCTCACTCTCAAATTTTGACTTCCACGTTATGGTAGCTTTTCATTCATTCATCCTTTTATATAATATTTGAAAAAAAAAATTATGACCAAAAAAAAAAAAATCAGACCAGGAAATAGTCTTTTTGTCTTCTTATTTTTCTTCTTGAATATATTCAATTTGAGACTTCATTCTTACACATTAAATGTGCTTCTGGTGGAGTTTTGATATACAAAGACATTTTTTTCTTCACCGAGAAAGAAATAATATTTATTTCAAATTCCTTTCTATTTTGATGATGGATTTAGAAAAATCACAGAAGCTAGAAGTTAGTACGCGGTTTGAATATAGGTCAATTTTTTTTTTTTTTTTGGAGAATGTATGAAAAGAGAAAGAAAAAAAGTAGAACCCAATTACAATCTCATATAAACAGCCCCATCGCGCCATCAGATCCCTCACCTTATTATGAGAATTTTTTATTCACGTATGTTATTCTAGAAATGAAATCGCATTAAAATATGAAAAAATGTCTTATCTAAGAATAATTGAGATCCAAGAATAATTTTATAAAACTTATAACAAATATGAAAATAAATCATTTTCAAGTAATTATTTTCAAAAATAAATTAGTAAACCTTAAAACAAACACTCTCTAAATGCCTCAATGCCACAAGGTGGTTACATAGAGAAATCTCATATACTTACCTAGTAACAGAGCCATTGTGCTCTGAACCATTAAGAATGCATTTGTTTGTAAGTGTTTTCTAATAAAAATGGTAGATATGAACTAACATGCTATTGGACAAGTGGTAAGTTTATAAGTACGATGACACAAGTTTGAAACCCAAAAAATATACTTATTAGGAGGGGGAGCAACGTTAAATGTTTCATCCCCATAATTATGAGAGTAATGCTTCCTCTAACTGGCCGTTAGTGCCTCGTAAGTCATCAAAAAAATGTTGTCCTCTGAACCATTAATAAATGCATTTGTTTTACTTTTTTTTTTATAAGAGATGTTTTTTGTTTTAAAAATAAAGGAAATTCTATAGAATCCAAGCCAAATCTTGAATATTAAAACACTTTTTTATATGGACTAATAAAAAATTTCTATATAGATTTATAATAAGTACATTTAAATAATTTTTTATTCAAAATTTAATTTTGTAAATAATAGTACTTAAAGAAATAAAATTTATAAAATGAATCTTTATTTTTAGTAAAGTACAACTCTTTACTTAGCTTGAGAGATGATATTATTACACTTTAATCCCTTCTATTTATAAAACATATTTTTGTGCTCTAAATAATTAAGATAAGCTACACTTTAATTTATTTTTAATTTTTTTAATTCTCTATTTTTTTCACATTTAAGTATTTTTTACCAAAAATAAATTTTATTAAAACTTATATATTTTAGTTTTTTACAAAATAAAGTATATATAGCTTATAGATATAAAATGTTTATATATATTTATAATTTTATCATTACTATATTAAGAGAAAAATTACTGATAGTAATAATAATAATTTATAATAATTATTTTTTAAAATAAAATTACATGTTTTCTTAACTATTAATTTTAGAATACCAATGTATTTTTTTTATAGTGAAATAACAAAATTATTCTCGTTACCTTCTTCATGATTTATCATTATATAGCTTATAGATAAAAGATTAATATATTATTATGTGCAACCCAAATAAAGTGTCATGTGAAACTATTTGTTAAAAGGATATTATGTTAGCTCCATAGCCCATAGTTATCAAAGTCTGTTCGTATCGACTTGCCCAAAGCATAGTTACCTGGTTCAATAGGATTTTATTAAATCAATATATAAAAAAAATTAATGCAACTAAATATAGTATATATATAATTGATTGCACAACATAAAACAAGGAGAGCATTGGCTTAGTGCTGGTGCAACACTTACCTTTCTTAGTGGGTGTAGGTTCGAGTCTAGTGTTCAATATCTTTTTAGGTAAAAATAATGCAACTAAATATACTATATATATAATTAATGGTGCTATATATAACAAGGAGAACATTGGCTTAGTGGTGGTGCAGTGCATAGCTTTCCAGACTGCGCAAGGTTGAGTCTAGTGTTCAACTCCACGTGGTTTAGGAGCAGCTTTGCCATCGAGTTTAACCAAGTTTGACTTGAGACGATTACTTGGTCGATCCATTGAGAGAAGAACCAGCCAATTTTCGGTTCAACCCTAAGTTTTGAGTAACAACAAAATAAATTTTCATAAAATATTTGGAAAAAAGGACTAATGATTTACATGAGTTTCTCAAGTCTTAAACAAGAACTTTCTCATGACATATGTAACCAATTTCGTGAAATATTTTTCATATTATCATGATTTAACATAACACAAAACTCATTCTAGGAGTTTATAATTTTTAAGTATGAAAAATAGCTCAGAAAGTGAGTTACAGAATTTGAGATACATTAAGAAAGTAGACTGAAGCATTAGAAAGTGAGTTGGAACATCATAAAGTAATATGGTACATTAGAAAGTGACATGATAGCATTAGAAGGTGATTATTCATTATTAAATCAAGCACGCTTATAACAAAATCAACCGTGTTCTCTAAAAGAAGAATACAACACTCTCTAAAGACTCACATCTATATACAAAAGAAACTTAGGATGAGCTATAAGAGCTAAGAAAGTGAAGAATATCATTAGAAATTAAAGATATGGTGTGAAAGAGAAGATAAAGCCTTAGAAAGTCATTGGTCGTGATACATTAGCTTTTTACTTGAAGAAAATACATTCTTAATGAAGATTTCATAAGTTGAGAAGTTCAAAAACCATAACATGATGATGGAAGCTGTTTCTGAAGTATCTACAATACAAAAGAAGAAAAGGGCAACTTTTATTGTACTATTACAGTTGTCACTGCTATAGGCTCAGCCTATAGTTTCTAGAAGACCAATCCTAGACACAACCAATGATCAACAAGTGTATGATGGTAATCAAATCAAGGACAAGTTGTCTTATTCAAATTTCAAGTATAAAAGCGTCATTCGTTCAAGCTAGAAGGAAATTTTATGCATTGAAACATTCAGTCTGCTTTCAACTTTCTAAAGCCTGTTGTTCTTTAAAATCTAGTTTCTGAAGTTCAAAATCTTCTTTCCAAGAATTATTAGCTAACATCCTCTTGTGAGAATTTTGAGAGAAGTCTCTCAAGTGTTTCCTTATTCTTGATACATATCTTAGGAACTTGAGTGAAGTTTTCTGTGATATATCAAAACATTAAACTCTTTGTACCTTGATCCAGTATAGTGATCAATTGTTATTAGCTTGAAAAGGATAGTCAAAGAATACTTGAGAGTGATGGTCAAGTGTACTGACCCATGTGATTAGTTTGAGAAGACTAGAGAAATGACAACCTAGTGATCTCTTGTACAAGAAAAGTATTTTTAGTGGAACTCTCAACAAGATTTGTTGGAAACTGGATATAAGTAAGCTCAACCAAACCAAGATAAATTTCTTGTGTGATCTTCTTTATAATTTATCTCTCTTTATTGCTTCGTGTGTTTCTATCTTATTTGTGTGTAATTTAATAATTCTCTTGATCACTTTCTAAGCGCATTTATTTTTTGACACTTTAGAAAACTACTTTCTAAGCTAACTAATTTGTTTTTCTCCATTTTCATGTCTCAGACTTGATATATTTGTTTTAAAGTTTCAAAAAGTAAAAAGTTTTTAAGTTGCACGATTCAACCCCCGTCTTGTGCATTCTTTACTTTATCTACATATTAAAGTCATTTCTTTCTTTAAATTTTATTGTAAAATAATTTAAAAGTAAATTTTTGTTTGTTTTGAAAACAAATTTACTTTAATTTTTTTAAAATATCAAGTAGATAATTCTTGAAATTGAAATTGCAAAAATTATAGTATCATAAGTTAAGAGTGTACTAATTTTTCTAAAAAAAGTGTAGGTAGATTCTTCATTCAAATTTTACTTTAAAAGTGAATTTAGCTTTATAGTTTTTAAAATAAGTATATTAATTCTTAAAATTAAAATTTAAAAATTATGTTATAATGAGCTAGAAGATTAACATAGTTATTTAAATTTTAAAATAATAAAATTTAAAGAGGTAAAAATATTAATATTGTCACACACAATAATATTAAATAATATTATGTAATTATTATAAATTAGAGTTAATTATAAAATATAATGAGTTATGCAGAAAGTTAACAATAGAGTGAGAATTAATTATATAATGCAGTGAATTTTACTAAAATAATAATTATATTAATATTTTATATTATTATAAGCTATATATATATATATATATATATAGCCACATATACTTTATTTTGTTTAAAAAAATTAAATATATAAGTTTTAATAAAATTTATTTTGGCAAAAAAATAAAATTATAATATTAGAAAATAGATAATTAAAAACTTTAAAAATAAATTAAAGAGTAACTTATCTTAATTCTTTAGGGGATAGAAATGTATGTTTTAAAAATAGAGGGGATAAAAGTGTAATAATATTACCTCTCGAGGAAATAATTGTATTTTACAAATATATATATATATATATATATATATATATATATATATATATATATATCATTTTATAAAATTTATTTCTTTAAGTACTATTTTATAAAATTAAATTTATGAAAAAATATTTATCCGTATTTATTATAAATTTATATGAAATTTTTTTTATTAATCCACATGTAGGCAAGTGTTTTAAAATTCAAAATTTGACTTGGGTGCCGTAAAAGAACCCGAAAAATAATTCTGAAGTTTTGTAGTCTGTTAAGTTCTTTTTGTTAGTAATGTAGTCTTTCAGTTAAGCTTATAAAAAAAATAAAATTAGAAAACAATCATTTTTTACTTTCTTTTGAAAACGATTAGAGAGTTATTTTTACTTTTACTTTTTCATTAGCTTCTTCCCCTTTAAGTATTATTATGTACCTTAAAAATACTTTTTTTTTTCAAATATTTTCTCAATAAGTCCAATATATCAACACATAAATGGTGGGATTATGTTTAGGGGTGTTGCAGTTAGGTTTGGTTCAATTTTGAAGTAAAAACCAATCGATTCAAACAATAAATTTTATTCAGTTCGGTTTGATTATATTTGAGGAACTGAACCAACCCAATTTAAATCTATTTGGATTAATTTAATTTTTTATTTTTTATAAAAGTATTATAAAATATAAAAAAGTAGTTTTAAAGAAAACATTAAATTAGACTAATTATTATTGTAAAACTATATAACTATAAAATCTATAATATACTATTTTTTTCATAAGATGTATAATATACTATTAACCAATAAGCTAGACAAATAAAAACATATATGAACAAAAAACATATTGATTAAATTAAAAGAATTAATAAATAATTAAAAATCTAAACTAATGAGTAACATATGATACAAATATTTAGATAATTTAGTATTAAAATATTATAAAGTATATTAATGTATATATATTTACATAAATATATATGGATTATATTTCGATTTAGTTTGATTTGGTTAAGTTTTTTAAAAAAATTTGGATCAATTTTCAATTTTAATTTGATTTAAATTGATTTTGAACACTTATGTTAAGCAAAAATGAAAAAAAAAGTTGGGGATTATTGTTATGTTTCACTTTCACTATTTTTTTGTTTACCCAAAAAATCAAGTTGAGGGATAATTCAACACCCCAGTCTAGGTGAGGAGATGACTTTGAATGCAAATAAGTACTTACAGATCACTTACTAATAGAAAAAACTAGAAAATAAGTCATCATGGCAATGCATTAATAGATAAGGTTGACCAGATAAGTTAATCTCCATGACAATTTCACTATATTATAAATAAGAAATGACATGTGTATAATATATTTGTACAACATATTTATAATATATGCAAAAAAGAAAAAGATGGCCCTCAGAAAATAAAAAATTGAAATGGATCTACCACCTACTTTGCTTTTGTCTATGTTGTAAACATGTTGTACAAAAATATTGTACACCCCCGTCAAGCCCTTTAATTAGCACCCAATAATCCCATAATCCATGTCTAATCACAATCTCCCGCACTAGTATATGTATACCCCTCTCATAACGGGAAGAAGGACAACTCAATCTCTAGTCTATACACTAGGCTGCATCTATTACGAGCCAATCACATTCATCTGGGCACAAACAAACGTCAAAATTTATTTTATTGTACCATGTTCTGGTGTTTTATGCTGCCACTTGTACGTTCGAGGATGCTTATGTTTTCGTTTGTGGCAATGGCATCACATACCTTTGCAAAGCTAAGCCAAGTTAGGAGTCATTCCCTTGGTCCATTCAACTCATTGATTACATAATCAGAGTAGCTGTTCAATTACGTTACGTACCTGTGTTGACAAGCTCCAAACGCGCTTGAGCTGCATTGGCCAAAACCGTGATAATAAACTTTTCATTGACAAGCTTCTAATTCTAGATTTGTAAAAAAATTGGTGGTCCACGAAGCCCCACATATATATATATATATATATATATATATATATATATATATATATATATATATATATTTCTGCGAGTGCCTCCCACTCGAATTTTGAATTGATAATCATAGTATAACAATAACAAAAGCAGAAAGAGAGGCGCCGAAATGTCAAGTAATTGGATAATCTTGAATATTTTTTGCATAAGATGATGTAGCCATTGTATTTTGCTTCATATATTATAATGATAATGAATAATGAATTGACTTTTATATTATTCTCCATGATAGATGTGTTTTCAAAGCATGCAAACGGAAACCTCTTGTATTTTCAATAAGACAATATGCACCGTGTTGGTGGCACTTCCATAAAGTTGGAGCTGACCTTTCTGTCTCTTTTTTTTTTTTTTGGTGTTTTTATATTCTATGGCCACCAATAGCATTATAGCAATGATTTTCCTCAAGATAGAAATGCATGACGGATGGACAGGAAGAATGTGACCACCAACATATGAATAAAATTGCAATATGTTGTTTTCCAGCTTAAGAGGAAAGCTAGTGCATTGCGAGACCAAAATGATTAATACATAATAAATGTTGGAGCGATATTTGAGTGTTTGTTTTGTTTTGAATACCAACCTGCATTTGTTAAAACTTAAATGGAAGGGAAGACTTTAAAAAAATGCATCGAAGTTCAGTTACATTATTTTTGGCCAACACTACGTCACTTTAAAAATCGGACTTTTTCTGGTTGCAATACAAACCAAACGGGCCATATATATATATATATATATTACACGCCATTTCAATTACACCTCATCTCACCATATATATGCAATTTGGAGAGCCCGGTTACGGTAACATCATCAAATGAATACATCTTCACGTGGAGTCTAAAATTTTTGCCTGTGTAAGAGAACATTTGGAGTGTGATTATAATGGAACTCATGACATTATCTCTCTATTTAGCTTATTTGTCACTAGGGAAATGAAAGAGGTCTCTAGTATTGGTTAGAAAAAATAACCAGAAATTTTCCTTCTTGATAATGTTAAGGTACACTAAGCAGCAGGATTAGAGAGAAAGTGAGAGAATTTGAGAAACAAAAGAAGCTCAGATAGCTAGTCACATTATGATTCACTTTGAAGTTTATATACAATGGTGGAACTAAACAACCATCATAACTAAAGGGTCTGAGTCCTTTAAACATGTGGTCTTTGGTTTGATTGTATAATTCATAATGTATATGGAAAAAATAAAATACTGTTTAGAGAAACACCCTACTTATATAGGCATCTAGCTATATTATGATGGATTAGTTTCTCACTTGTCGAATGAGGGATAAACCGAAGAAAAAAAAAATCTTTTGACTAACATGTAAAAACAGAACACTTTCACTCAATTCAATTCTGTCAGTTGAACAGTGTTTAAATTTATTTGAGTTGTGAATGCCAATGATTTTTCAAACACTACAAACAATTATTAACACTAAAATTAATTAATTTCAACAAATACTATACTTTCAAAACAAATTTCTCTAGATGAACTTTAAAAATGATCATACATACGAATACATATCCGAAACCAAAATTTCAAAATTAAGTTTCTACCATAGTTTCTTCGAAATCCTCTTTCGGTTATTTATTTATTTATTTTTACATTGAATCCTATTTAATCTATCTAGTGGCTACCATGAGGACAGTGACATGCCGGCAAGTCTGCAACTGGACTTGAATTTTCACTTTCAGAGACAAGAAAGGATAGAATAGCTAGTATATCATTATGATAAGAGTGATACTCAAGAAACATAGTTGCTATCATTTAGAGCCAAAATGATTGTGGTCTTGAAAGTAAGATGTGAAACAGAGTCCTACAATTTTGTGACTTAGTCTCATTCATGTTCTTACACATCAACAGAGCTATTAAACATATCAAAGTAAGTGCGCCATTTTGACTCCCTCGACATTTTCATCATTCATGTGTTTCTAAATTATTATATATATATGTACTATTGTAGAGAAGGCTAAACAAAAGAAGTAGGTGAATTGTGTCTAGTTGTCTGGTCAAAGAGAGAGAGATCCACAACTTTGTACACCCTTTCCTTGATTGGTGCAAACAAAGAAACTAATTAAGAAAACATAATCTTCCATTTGTCTAGATAGATGCGATTGGATCCACAAACTGAGAAATTAGCCACGTGTCAACTGAATGACTGGTCCAACTTCAAAGGAAAGTTTTGTTATTGCTCCATTATTGAACCTTGATTTGACATTAACATAAACAAAGTTATAAGAACTTTTGTAAACTTCCATGCACATCATATAACTTGCATAGTAAATACATATATAAGTATAAGAATAATGAGGGTTTGTCGCAAATCATATGTTATTTTCCATATCCCATCAATAGTTTATTGTCAAGTGTAAAATGAGTAATATATTTTTTTATAATTTATTTAAGTGTTAAAATCTCTTTAAATGGTTGTCTTCTATGTAAATAAATGATTAATGAAATAGGAAATAAGACCTAATTTGAAGACGAATTCCATCCTAATTATAAAAGCCCTGAGACAAAGTTAAATCATAGAAACTTCAATTATGAAAATATTATTTCTGATATATCTGATAATGAAATCTAACCTTAATTTCTAGCATTCAAATATTTCTCTACTTATACATTATCAATTGTAAACAAGACTATAGTTGCTCATACATATCCATAAAAAAAAGTAATGTTACTCATAATTATGCAAATATTATACCGTAGTTCTTGCTCAAGATCAGATGTCAAGTTACACTTAAAAACAATTATAGAATGAGTCCTAATGGATGAGAGTTGATCAGATAGCAGCGATGTCAACATCAAAGTTTTGGCTTTCATATTTGTGGACAAAGTTGACATATATGCTTTAAGCGGAAAGACTAGAACCAAGAAAAATAATAATATTATAGTAATTAAATGGTTTTTGTTAAGATATCCTAAGAGTATTGGCATTTTTAAATTTAAGGGTTGTGATTTGATCATTAATATTTAAAATACTAATAAATTTAGTTAGTAGGATATGTGGTAAATTTTTTGTTATAAATTATTTAGAAGGTATTAGTATCTATGAATTTTATAGAGTAAGTGAACCATCTAATTAAATATGTAAACAGTACATAAATATTATTATACTAGAAGAACAAAATGATGGAGATCTAGAGTGGACCACCGTTTCGTGCCGATTTTCGCCGACCTGTTTTTGGGGACATGGTTGAGGTGTTGACTTTTGTGAGGACAAGCTAATCCAAGTGTGGTTTTTATGCTTGAAACATTTTGCATTACACCGAAAGTGAAAGGGAGGGGCATTACGTGGATTCTTTGCCTGACACAAACTTGCACTGCTTAGCTCACACGGTGCACCCTTTACCCACATGCAATGCCACCCTCTAAGAAAATTTTATCTTGCCATTCCTTAATTCCTCGGGTAATCCATTGTTCAGTCAATACTCAATTGTTATTAGTGCAGCAGGAAGAAACTATAAGACCGTCCATTTTGCAGATATAACCGTGAAGGAGTATGTGATTGACCAATTCGAAGTACCTCGTGCTTCAATTGAACTCCTGTTTTGTTTTTTAATATCATGAATGCGTGGCATGATTGTTATCAATCAGATGACTTTTATGATGACCAATTACATTTGAGATTTGGATCCATTACTGGTCATCTTAGAAGTTTGATACAACAGCGGCTCCTGATACAAAGGTATCAAATTTGTCATATACTCCCACCATTCCTTAATAATAATAATTGCTCTTAAGAAATCGAACCAAATTGATTAATTGAAAAGTTATGTATTTTGCTAACTTATTGTTATTATTAAATTCATTTTAGATGTAGCTGGCATTAATTATATTTTTGAGAAGATATATCATTTGAAAGAGAGGAGAACATACTCATACAAATTTGTGAAATTTGTGCAAATATAGTTTGAATTATTAAAATAAAATGTTCTACTGAAATTATATAATTGCCTAAGTTGGGGGTGTTTGTTTCAAGGAATGTATTCACGTTACTGGGATTATGATAATGAAAAAAATATGATTCTCATATTTGGTATACAGTTTTAAAAGATATTCTCAGTAACTTCCATTCCTATGAATGAAAATTGACTCATTTTCATTCACACCTCTCACCATGGAAATGTAAGATTATCTTAGGAAGGAAATGTTTCTGCAAAAGTGAAACGGTCAAATTGTCCTTTTCCCTAAACCACCATAACTATTGATGAAGCATTGCATCGACAATGAACCGTTGGTCATGGACACCGAACATTGGACTGTTGATGCCTGATTGTCACCATTCACCAGACCATTGTTGCTAAACCGCCAATAGCTAGACGTTGGACCACCTTCATCGGACTACCATCACTTGTCACTAGACCACCATCATCGAATAGTTGGTGCCGGTTGTTGGACTGCCATTGCCAACATTAAATTAATGGTGCCAACCGTCAATCACCGCCAACATCACCACCTTTTTGTTGTGATGTTTTTGGAAAACTACCATCCCCATGACTGTTATTACATTACCCAAAAAAAAAAAATACATGATTAGAGTTCAATGTATCTCAATAAAGACATGGTTGTGAGAAAAAAAAGGGAGGGGAAATTTAACTTCCAAGCATATGAAAGTGAGGATATATGAAATGAATTTCCTAGCAAAAATGCAGAGGGTGGAGGGAACATGTTCTTGTTCATAGATATCAATTGTCATCATTAACGATGATTAATGATGCATTTGTTTTAATTTTTTTTAAAAATTATAAAATTTAAAATTTCTATATATAAAATTGAAAATTTGAAATAAACTAATTTTTCCTAGAACCTGCTCCTTTTAATTTCTAAAAAAACTGAAAATTTTGAATTTTTTGAGATTATAATTTTTGGGATAATTTTTTTTTCACCCCAAAAATCTCATTCAAACGCCCTCCTAAGATATGGATGAATTTTCGAGCCAATTTTGACCTCGATCAACTACCATCCTTCTATGCTAGCGTTTTAATTTATTGCTAGGTCTCCGATGCTATCTCATGAAAATATTAACACTTTGTCTAAGATGAGTGCTACTTCAAATGATTGTTCGTATGCACCTTTATTTATTAAAAAGAAAAACTATCCTCCTAGCAAATCTTTTAAATATTTTTAAAATTACTAAATATAAATTATTAAATACCCTTTTGCATTCTCAGGATATGAAATATGCATGGATTATTAGAAAAAATATAATATTCCTCTTAAAAATTTAAAATATATTTTATTAGTGGTTTAATATATTTAGATGAACTATAAAAAATGAAGTGCTCATAAATGTTTCTTTTTTCAGTTATCTTTTTGTACCTTTGAAATTAAAGAGAGATTTTTTGTAATATATAAAAGCTTTTTAAATGTTTAAAAAATCATAAATATTACATCTAAACTTAAAGTAGTTTTTTTTTATTACCAAAAAACCAATCGTACTCAAACCTGAGCCTTGATGCGGCTTTTTTACCCAAAAAAAAAAAAATGATTAAATGCACATCTCTAAAATTTTTAACATTACTTACAAATATACATAATCTTTTATTTAATAGCAATACGTTTGACTATAAAGCGTTTTAATTAATATAATACGTTTAACATCCAAACGTTTTAATTGCATATTACATTTACTAGTCCAACGTATTATTGGCAGTGCTGACTGATGTCAGAATATAAATTGAATGACTACTTGCAGTAATTCGTTTGACTTGTAGTCATATTCCTATTAATAAAAAAAGGGTGCATATTGAAAAATAATGTTAATAGTGATGGAGATGTTAATTAATTATTTTTTATTTTCGGTAAAAAAACCGCCTTGATGCGCATAATAATTCATTAAAGTTAATTTGTGGCCGATAAATATAGTAAAAAAAAAAAAGAATGCACAACATGAACAGTTCATTGTCTGTGCTATAAATCAACCATGCGTTTTCCGATGATATTGAAGAGTTATGGAAGCTATTTCCGACACAAAACTTGGACCCTTGTTCTCTTGTCTAGCTATCTTGCGACCCTTTGAGCCCCATACAGAATTATACAGGCACTATAGCAGGAAAGCAGGCAAAGCAAATCTAGCATCACATGGAGACGGTAATGAATAACACGAACAGTACAAAGAGAACCTTTTCTTTTTGTTCGATGGTATAGAATCGCGTGGTAGCAGAAAATTTGAGAAAAACTCGGACCAGCAAGAAATTTATGCTACTTATTAAGTGTTCGTTTGGGTATCATCATCTTCATTAAAAAAAAAAAATCTTTTTTTTTTATAAGAAAGATATTTTTGTGTTTTTCAATTTGTTTGGGTAAATTTGTTAAGTAAAAATAGTATCACTAGAAAAAGTAAAAAAAAAAAACTCTTTTTTGAGAAATTACAATTTCTATCTTCTAGAAAAAATGCTTTTTATAACATAAAAAAGATATTTGATAATAAATATACTTTAATATTATATATAAATATAAATTAATATTATCTCTAAAGATAAAACATCTATTACTTTTGTAAAAGATCATTTTAAAAAAGTTATTTTTAAAAGGGAATCCAAACAAACCCTAAGTAGGAAACCATACCAAATTGTTGTCATACCCTATTTAATGAACTTTTAATTTGTTGTCCAAAAATGGCTTTTACTGCTAGATTACCACAGATACTGACGAAGGTTACCGATGGGTACGAATCCTTCAGGAACTATCGAATGAGTTTATTAACGGTTTACGTGTTTTGTTATAAATTAGTTTCCCATCAAGAAAATAGATGATAACCTGTCATTAGTGCTTAGCGCCATCATGAGCCATATGACGTGCACAAATTTCGAGGGGTATACTGATGGGTGTACCAATAGAGTAGATATTTATTCCATGCTCGTCGGTAACCCATTGGTAACTTGTCGGTATAAGATAGCATGCCACGTCATGTGAATGATATACCGACAGGTTTTATTTTTAATTTTTAATTTTTTTAATTACCATTATCTACAGGTAAACCGATGGGTAGTAAAATAGCTAACATTAGTAAAATATGATGTCAGATTTAAATCTAGGAGCATATTTTACTCCTGACGGTTTTACCTGTGAAAGCTTTTGGTTTGGTTTTTTTTTTCTATTTTTATTGTATGTTTTCATTTTTCAATTTTTATAACCTGAAAAATTAATTATTTGTTCATTTCGTATTTTTAGGATTAGATTGGGCTAATGTTGGGAGCTTTAGAATTTTTGTTTTTGCACTGCACTAGAGGTTAGTAACAAAATCATTGTTATTTATATATTTTAATATGTGTGTAGGATCGAGACTTATGATTCTAGACTAGATTCCTAACTCTAGTAACTCTAAAAATGCATGATGCATGAAAAATGACAATGCACTAGTCAAATGAACTTAAAGGCACAAACACTAAGCAATCACATCAACAATGAAAGAGGAACTCAACAAGCAAGGCATGAACAAGAACATAGCATACAAGGTATAATTCACATACATGATGAATGAATCAAGTATAAAAATCATCTCAAGATCAGTGTTTACCATGTATTCACTCAAGTGTTTTGGGCTAAGATATACACTCAAACCAAATCAAATGAAAATATATTACCATAGGCTTGCTAGGGTTCTCATTCTCCATTCATCACACACACGCATATTGAATCAAGAGGACTTGTCTTAGGTTGTAATGAGACTTAGGTGAAAGTGGATAGATATATAGGCTAATAGAGCTAAACCTTTAGCCAAAAGAGAGCAAATGCATACACCAAGAGCACAAGTATCTAAGGAAACACTTTGTCTAACTTAACACATTCACAAGCCTTTAATTTGCAATGTGACATACCTTTAATCAAACTTTTTCAATTTTTTCTTTTTTTATTTTTTCAATTAACTTTCGCTTCTCTTTTTTTTTCCTTAGTGTGCCACTTGCTAAATTTTTTTTGGCCACTTATAAATACATATTCTCCCTCCCTACACTTAAATTGAGGCATGTCCTCATATTCCCTGTGCACTTATGCTCAAACACATATAAGAAATGGGCTAATGCTCTCCTAAGCCTAAACGGTTAGGAATTTTCATGGCTTCACTAAGGATATACTAAACAAAAGAAAGGGTAAAAAGACTTAAAGGGGCTAGACAATAGTAATATGCAAAAGTTGACTATATGGTCAAGTAGCTAAAAACAAGAAAAATACCTCAATCACCTTCAAATATGCACATGGGCACATATTTTCAAACAAGACCCTGAGCATGTTCTAGAATGTAAATTCAAAGAGGAAAACACAATTGAATAAACAAGGATGGCATATGATAATCCAAACCAATTAAGAGGCTCAAAAATTCATAGGTAAATCGCATGTACTCAATCAGAACAATACAATGAATCACCAAGTATGCAATATAAAATAAAGTCAATGCCAAAGCAAGTCAATATAGTGCATGTAATGTTAGCCCATGCATGTAACCTCTAAGGTATTAAAGGAATGGAGTAAGACATAAATAAAATAAAACATGATGCAAGACTCAAAACTAGAAAAAAAATAAAGATAAATAAAATGCATAAACTTAAAGAGAAAAAGGAAAAAAAGCTCCCAGATAATGGCTTATCTCCCACCCAGCGCTTTGCTTTAACATTCATAAGTTGGACTTCAAAACCCTCATGGAGGCTTATGCTTGAATTGATCCAGGAATTCCCACCAATGCTTGTATCTTTTGACTCCACCTGGATCCCACCATATGGAGCATACCATGGGTCTTGAAAATATTAGGTTTTTGGGGCTCAATTGTTGAAGATGTTGATGTATTCCTGAAACCTTTAAGCTCCTCCTAGGCCTCACATTTGCAACACAAACTACTTTCAATTGGAAAAGATGTGTGTTCCCAAAAGAAGTCTTCCACTGTGATATGCTACCACCAAGTTCCCAAGAAGTCTCAACGCTCACCACACAATGCACATAAAGCTTGGAGCTTGGCATCACCTCTAGAATAGCATATTCATTCCATTCTAAAAGGTGCTTAGAGGAGAGATTATGGATTTAATAAAAAAATGGTTGGCTTTTAAGAGGTGGTGGCTGGACACATGATACAACCTCTGGAGCCAACATTTCAACCATAGAATCTTTCTTTGTAGTATCAACAGTCTTGTAATTCAGTTAACTTAACTATCAGGAAAGTCCTCAAAAATAGAAGGTGAACTCTTCAGATCTTCAACATGTGTAGGGTGTTCAAATTCTCCAACCAAAACCTCTGAAGGGATTATATCTGAGGTAGATTCACTCACGTTGACATCAATACTGTCTATATCTTTATCACAATCAGTTATCAGAACTGGCAAGTGGAATGCAAAAAATATCAAATGTCCCTTCAACCAATTCCCCTTGTGGTGTTCTATGCATATGATTCGTGCCTTGTTGAAATGTATCACTACTCTACTCAAAACTTGGCACCGCATCTAGAATCTAAGATGAACTCAATTGTTGGAACCGTGAGTTCTACAACTCAATTATGTCATTCATCATTTTCTGGAAAGCATCATTGGTTCTCTTTTGATGCTCCATCATTATTCTCATCATTTCTTGCCATGGAAATTCAAAGATGTTAGGAGGACAGACAATGCTAGAGGCTATTGATACTGCAAATCATAGATTTTCTGTTGTTGGAGAGGTTGCAAGTTTTGCTGATAAAGTGGTGGTGGTAGCTGAAATTGCTATTGTAAATACGAGTGTTGAGATGGCTCAACACCTCTATATCCCTGATCCATACAATCATACCAATCAGATTATGACATGCCAGAGTAAGCATCATATCCATGTTGTGACTGCGAGCATGGCTCTTCGTGGCATATTGCCCTAATATATATATATTTCATCTTGTCCAATTGGCACTCCATTCTTTGATATAGGTTATCATCAGAAACTTATGTACCTGCAACATTACAAGAACCATAGTTATTAGACTCGACTAGATCATTGACTCGATCATTACAGGGTCATTAGTTCAATCTGAGTCACTGGTTGAATTAGTTAAACTGGATTTAATTAAATCAATATATAAAATTTTTTGTGTAATTTAATATAGTGTGTATGTGTATGTGTATGTGTGTGTGTGTGTGTGTATAATGACATATAATAACAAGAGAACAACCTAGTCTAGTGGTGGTGGAACTATTCATTATTAGGGGAGGTTGGGTTTGGTCCCCACCTGTTAGAGTTTTTGAATATTTAGCAATTACAAGCACAAGGCACGTGGTTCATAGCAGGTGCATGCATGTTGGGCACATGGAGCGAGGTTCAGGTTGGTGCAATTCAGTTCAAGTATGGGTGGTACAAAGGAGTCCCAGTCGGTTCCCTTTGACCTTCAGGGTGGTTGGGCCGATTCATGGGTGGCTGGGCCGATTCATAGGTGGCTCTGCCGGTTCAACCCGAGTTTGATCAAATTTGACCGATTTAACTCATAATTGGCCTAACCATTGAACCGAAGTCCAGGAACCAGTTTATTGGTTTCCATTTGAACCTTTCCTTCAATTTTCATTACTATGACAAGAACCATACGTCTTGGAGCTAAAATGTGTTAGTAAACATGAAAATCAAGTGGAAAAAAAAAATAAAATAAAATAAATAAATTAAAAATAATTTTTTTGGAATGAAAATAAAAATAAAAAGAAAAAGAAAAAGAAAAAGAAAATAGAAAATAAAAATTATATAAAAATTAAAATAAAATATTTACAAAAAATCTGAATTTTTTAAAAGCTAAAATAAAAAAAGAAGACAGAAAAACAGAAAATTAAAAATAAAATTATTCACAAAAATTAACTAACATAACTTCCTCGACAATGACGCTAAAATTTGATGCGAGCTGTTATGATTTACAAGCAAATTAAAATTTATAAAGTACCAAGTTGCACAAAAAATATAGTAAAGGGCACAACTCAAGTTATATCATAAAGAAGTGTTGCTAGCTAATTAGAAATTTGGGGGTTTTGAAATTGTTGCAATAATGAAAAGTAATAGAGAAATTTATATGAGAAGAATTACCTTATAAGGAGTCCTTCAGATTAAGAATTGTTCAATCATTAGTTCAAAGGATTAATTCATGACAGTGATTACTTTCATTATTTATGTTATCATACAATAATGATGCAATTCTACTCAATGGTGATACAATCGCACTTCCACTAAGAGTTTAACTAACATATGCACTAGTCATCCATAGTCAAGCTCTATGAGCCTATGCGAGTTTAATTACCAATTACAGCAACCTAATCTCCAAATAAAGTTAATTTCAATCCCTTACCAAATGGATATAATTTAATCAACTGACCAAATACCCCTAATGGAATCCTAATTATGTATACAACCCACAATATGAATGAACACACGATCAGGTATCTAAAAAATACAATTGTAATAATTTATACAATCAATATTAAAGAAAGATAACAAAAGGGAGAAAAAAACCAACCACAAATCAAAATTAAAATAGGAACATCAACAACAATCTCAATTCCTAGTTATCCTTACACAAGATAAAGAAAATTATTCCTGCATAAGTGGAGGATAACAATCAATATAATGAAGAGTATGATTGTAATCCCAAATGGGAGCCAAAATAAGGATTTAAAGTTCCCAAAACCTAGAGAAAGAGTTAGAAAATAGAGAGAGTATAGAAAATGGAGGCAGTCCTAGAGCAAGTGTGGAAAATCCCCTTTAACCTAGACTAAGTAGGTAAATATAATACATCATCATAGTGTCAAAAATGGGCACCAAAATAATAAAAAACACTATTGTATGAACTGGAACTTGCGAAGGCACCGCTTTGTACACTGCCAAGCCCATTTTGAGGCCCAAAACATTTGAATTAGATCTTGGGCCTAGAAATAGAAGTTGTAGCCCTTTGAATAGTCTTTCCAATGCTATAAAAATCGCCTCAATTGAATATTTATAGCTCCAAATATTGATAAAATATGAATTGAAGGTCAGGCTGGATAGTATCAGAACATCAACAACCTTTAATTTTGCAACTCGATTTTCACCAAAATTCTTTTAGAATTAAGTTTTTAGCTGAACACGAAAGTTTTATAGGACTTCTTAAGCTTTCCAAAACATCTTTATTTGTCTCAATCGATCCTTGTAGAGAGAGATACGAATTTTCTATTACAATACTTCTTGTAACTGAGCTCGAAACTCTTCTATTTAGCTCTCCAAATTCTCCCAAATTGAACATTGTTACAAACTCCTTGCACCTCTATGGTCTTATACACTAATATGGGAAGTCCCTGCAAGCAAATAACACTCACAAAGAGAATTAAAAGTACAGGAAACTTCAAAATATATTTATTCATTAAAATGGCGTACTTAGCTATGATTTTTACTCAATGATACACAATGAGGACTAAAACTAGATTAACCAAAAGTCAATCATTCTAGCATACAAAATGATGCAATATGCCTATAGTTATAAAGGAAAAGGGGTGCATAAATGGAAACCATCAATTTCTACGATAAAATTGTAGCAACTGGGGATTACACAACTAAGGGAAGGGCATAGAGGTCCTTCCTCAACTTGTTTACATTGTTTTTATGGAGTTTGTTTGTATTTATGAAGATTTTAGGATATGAATGTTGTGGAGTTATAAGGGAATGTCCTTTAAAATATATTTTAGAATTATGTGAATTGTATATAATTGTTAAGTTGTGAAAATCCCCTTCAAGGGCAGTAATGGATATAAACAATCCTAAAATCCTCTTCCTTTGACTATTAGGAAAGTTAACATAATTGAATACACAAGTCACCATCAAATGAGAAACCACGAAGATGAAATGAATGATAGTAGCGACGATGCATATAATGAACTTCTTCATGATGATCGTGATCAATAACAAAGTGATGATGAAAATAGCACTCAACATTTAATTATATGCAATAATATTTTGAAATAACTCTAAATTGATATATGTAATTATATCTTTTTTGTGAATTATGTAATTATTTTAGTATGGATGACAGAGGTAAAGGCTGACTTAAGAAATTCGGTTTATCTACCACCACCTCCACCACCGCCCTCACCACCTCTACTACTTCTTTGCCACTACCGTGTCGACCACCACCACCCCTCCTTTCTAGATGGTTCCCACTCCTGATATGTTGGCCCTCCACCTCCACCTTATTCCTACTCATATCCCATCCATAGCAGTGACCCTAGCTTAGCCCCAATCCTACCTCTGGCTTGATTTCTTGCCCTAGATCTCATCAAACCCCCTTCCTTAGGTGGATCACAGAGACATGAGAACCCAGATGGTAGGTCACTCTGCCATATTAGGCCAGATGGTAAAGACAGGTAAGTTGAAACATATTTTCTATTACATATTTTAATTTTAGATTGTGCATGATGTTTAAAATATTGTCATTGTATTTAATTTTGTTCGTCTACATAATAGCTTTAGCCTTTTCAGGAAAGGCAACCATCATATTACAGAGGCTATACAGAGAGATATAACTACCTATGGCCCACCTATCGACATTGCAAAAAATGTTAAGGAGATTTGGTGGAGAAGTGGAAGACGATAATGCTATAATTTATTCAATTATGTTGAATCATGTTTCTATTACCTATATGCTTCTAATTATTTATATGTTGTGAGTTTTGTTTATGCAGATGTTCTTTTACATCTTATAAGAGCATAAGGCTACCATCAAGAGGGCTTGGAAGATTAGGTCTTTCAAGTGCTTGCGGGACATGTTTCATGATGTTCGCAAGAGGCATATGAGTAGTTCTTGGCTGAATGGTGACACCGTCCACAAGCTGGAGAGCCATTGGGCATCTAACTTGAACTTTAAGGATAGGTCCAGAAGGACAAGGCAAACTTGGCCTCAGTGAAAGGTGGGTCACCATACACTATAGTTCAAGCACCTAGAAGGGACCGAAAATAGATGGTAACTTTAATCATTTCAGATTTTAATATACATTTCCGTGTAGGCTAGGGAGTTAAATTGTGAGAGACCCACACGTGAAATAGCGACAAGGGAGAGATAGGAGAGGTGTGGGTTGACCCTCGCTCCAGACAACATACATAAGTCTGAAATCAAACCACTTAATAATTAATTTTTATTACTTGTCATTTATGTCATAATTATTACTTACAATGTATTTTATCTTTTTTTTTTTTGTCTGTATCATGAATATATAGGACTATGGGAGTAGGCACAAACCTAGCATTAGACCTACTGGTGGAGGCTGGGCCGATGTTGACATATCTTCTCCAAATGAGGAGGATATTTGGGACCAGGTGGTTGGTGACCCTTATAAGGGTTGCATGTATGGAATGAGGATAACCTTAAAGTATGTCCCCATTCCCTGCACTGGGTCCATTGCTGGGATGATGCCTTATCCTGGAGCATGTGCATGTTCTAAATCAGGAGCTAGTGGAGGCATAGCTTATCTAGTGGCAATAGAAGTAGCAAACATAACTTTTCTAGCAACTCCAGGAGCAGGCATTGGTCGAGCTTCTGAGGAGGACTTTAAAGAGATTCAAGCTGAAGATGTCGAAGGAGTAGTAGCAATAACAGAATGCCAAGAAGAAAAAAGTAAATTCAAGAAGATGAGAAAAAGATTACGACTGATGTGATGATGTTCTTCAACAACATGAAGGCCTCGGATCTTCTTGCAAGAAGCCTTCCAGATGCCACTCATATCCATTACGAGGACTTCTCGTTTGATGATGGCGACCACTTTGAAGGGTCAGAATGATGACAATGAGAAAGAGAACTTTCGCTAATCTTTTTCTACCTATTTCTATTACATTTTGGATATTTATTTATATTTATCGCACTTTATATTTATTTTACTATGATACTTTGTTTATTTAATTACCATTTCATTACTTCATTATTTCATATCATTTTAATTGATAATTAAATTATTATATAAATAAAAAATAAATGAATAAATGTCAAACAATTAGATAGTTTATATAAATTCTTCATATAAACAATGTAATCTATCTCCAAAAAAAGTTACCGAAGGTGTATCCTTAAAAAATAAATGTACTTTTTTAAATAAAAACTAAATAAATATTAAATACTCATCGGTAATAAATAAATAAAATATTTATTTTAGTTTCAAATGTTGTTGATAAAAATAAAAAAACTTGTTGGTAATAAATAAATAAATAATTTTTTTTATTTCTAAAACCTATCTGACAAATGAAAAAAAACCCGTCAATGATATTATTTTCCTTACGACCACATTGACACTTTTAATATATGTGAACCGATTGATTTTTATTTTTTTACTCGTTGCTAAGCCCGTCATGCCTACCGATGGGTAATAGCACCCATTGATATTATTCTAAGGACAAACCAAAAATCAGCATCGCGTGTCCATTAGTAAAAATCAATCATCGGATATCTCGATATCTCGTGCATGTAAATCTTGTAGTGATATAAAAGACTTGAACAAAGAATAGTTTTTCTTTTGGTTTCCTGGGATATTCGTTGCTAGACATAGTGACCAATCTGTTGTGTATTATATGCCTATTTAGGAGGTAGAACATTACCATAGATTTTCAAATTGTTTCATTCACAAGGCAAGAATCGAATAATTTATTATTGCTTTAATATTATTCAAACTCATTGTTTTTTTAAGTGTATTCAAATTTTTATTAATATTGCTAAGTAAATCTTCTTTCAAAATAGTTTCATACTTTTTATGTTGTAAAAAAGTTTTCGCAAAAATTTTATATGAATTTTTATCAAATGATTATTAATTTACTTTCAGAATGTTTGATATTGATTATATTTTTTATTTGAAATGACCAGTAAACAATAAATTTAAACAATAAATTAGTTTATTGGAAGTAAATATTAAATTAATCTATATATTGTTTCCCCTAGTGTATCCCCTCATTTGATAACGGTAGAGACTAATCTCTTGGAGTACGATCAGATGCCTACGTGAGGACCTCTCACAATAGTATTTTTTTCATGCACATAAAATATCGAATCAAACAGATCCTCATGCTTAAGGGATAAGAGCTCTTTCTACTTAGATTAATATCTTGTTGGTATTTATAATTTTTTTAATAATGTAATAATTATCTACATAACATAATAGCATAAGCATATTAAATAAAAAAATTGAACAAATAATTGTAATACACAATATAGGTGTGTACAAGGGATAGGTTGGACTAAATCCAAACCCGATCCAATTTTTAGGTTGGGTCAATTTTTGGAACTAAATCCAACTTGATAGTGTCCTGACTAGTGACCAAGCTAAATCAGGTCAACTCAAACTTCAAACAATATATGGGGGTTTGGATATTATACACATAGAGAGTTATGAAATTTTATAAGTAAAAAATAAAATTTAAGAGATATTTTTAAACATATGTTTCAAAACAAACCCTATCTATAAAAATACGTCAAGTTATGTAAAACATATTAATTGAACAATAAAATTTTATAATTTTTCACTAATTATTATAAAAAAAAATCTCTAAAAAAATTATTTGACTTCTGGTCAGGTTAGGACAACCGAAATATGACCCAAATCCAAAAAGTGTGTCTATCAAATTTCAAGATCTAAACCGACCCTATAAGCTTTGGGCAAAGTTTAGCTGGCCGCCAGATAAGTTATGAACACTCCTAATATACAACATATACACTCAAGATTTTTTAAGCTTGTGTTTGTAAATTAAATTAAATTTAGCATTGAATAAGAATATCATATTAACATTTCTCTCAAATTTTATATTAGCTTTATTTTTTTATTCTTAAAAATTTAGGCAACATAATTCATTAAATTAGCTATATACTTGATAATTATATGCTTTATCATGATAAAAAAATTTATACTAATATTTGATAATATATTTTCACACCATTTAATGTATTTTAATAATATATGAGATATTAAATTTATAAAATAATTTTCTGAAATTAAATTAATAATCATTTGATATAAATCGTATAAAACTGTTATGAAACCCTTTTAATAATATAAAATGTATAGAAACTATATTAAAAGAAAATTTATTTAACAATAACAATAACAATGAGTTTGAATAATATTAAAGTAATAATAAATATCATTAGTTCAAATGTTTTATAAAGGATATTTTTAGGTAATTAATCAAAAGTTAATTAAATAGGGCGTGATAACAGATTATACACTCTGATAATAGCTCCTTATCAACTACCAAGTACTTCGATTGGATCTTCTAAAGGGAGGGTAATTAATCATAATCAGTTCTTTTTTTATTTTTTTGTTAGATATATGGATTTAATTTAATTCGAATGTTTTTGTTAATTACGTTCAACAAGCTCACTAGCCAATGAATGGTAATACTAGTAACTTCTGAACCTTAAATCACTACGGTCCTCATCAATATTTTTCAATCAAGTTGATAACTATGAAAAGATTAAAAATGATAATATAACATTGCATTCGCTGATATTACATTCATTCATTTGAAAATATCTGACAAGCACCTGTGCAAATTAAATTAAGAAGCCCTATTAGTCAATTAATTTAATAGAATTTGGTAAGGACAGTATTTTGATTATTCTATCCGAGGCTTCGTAGGAGCACAAGGTTCAGGAGAAAATTCAGCTTTTGCTGTTCGAGTCATTTCTGTTTTCGCCTGAGAAATTTGAAGGTTTTATTGTATCTTGAGAGAGTATTATCATCAATTCATAACAACTACAGGACTAATATCTCTCTATAGAAAGTGAAACGATTAATTCATGCCTTGAAACCACAATAGTATTTAAGTTCTTGTTCATCTTCATATATTGTTGTTAGCTAGGGATCTTGTGCCAGAGACAAATGTGAGGTATAGTACACAAATTTGTTCCACGTCATTATTGCACATTTTACATGTACAAGATTATTATTACTTCATGGGGAATCACACAAGATGAGAGCAAGATGGTAGGCCAAAAAATGGGATCCAAAATGAGATTCTTTATTGGAGATGATCTTAGGGTTTATGATTTTTTGTAGACGTTGGTCGAGGTAGAAGATGATGATGCTAAGGGAGTTTTTTTTAATAAATAGGGTAGATTAAGAATTTTTAAAAAATATGTTAAGAGAGGATGGTCATGTGTCAATTTTAAATCTAGGAGGGTTTAGGCAGTGGAGACTTTTAGGACTGAGGTGCAGCTCCCCCCTCCCCCAGCTATATATATGTATATGTGTGTGTGTGTGCATGTGCGCACATGCGTATGTGTGTGTGTGATTATTGTGATTGTTATAGAATTAATATATGTTCTGTTATATGAGAGAAAAAAATCTGCTAATACATAATCATTTTGAGAGTTTTTTGTTCTCTGGTTTATGAGAGAAAAAAGTCCGCTTTTCTATATTATTATCAAGACATTTTCAATTGCATATTAGTATTTTAAAATTTATTTGGTTGATATATTTGTGGAGAAATGATAAATCTTTCTAGGTGTGCATAAAAATCTTCTTAATTCAAAATCTTTATTATTTGTATACATAACCATTGAATAGGCTGTAAATTATAACTCATATTATTGTGAGTATAATTTTAAATTAGGAGGATTATTCGGTTAATTGTTAGAAGGATATGTCATCCAACCTAATGAAATCGACCAACTCAAACCAATTAAAGTTAATAATAATCAATTTGAGTATTGAATTTCATAAATTTCAATCCAACAATCTAATGACCCAACCACATACTATATATAATATATTTTTTTAATTTTTTTTCTAAATACAATGTATTCATTTAGTTAATAAATCATACTTTAGTTATGTTTATTGATGTTATTAAGATATATATGGATATGAAATTAATAAAACTTTAGGAGATTTAAAGTTTGCTATTTTTTTTAAAAAAATTGTGATTTTTTTTTGTTTAATTGAAATAAACATATAATAATAATAATAATAATAATAATAATAATAATAATAATAATAATAATAATAATAATAATAATATAACCTAATCACCCAAACGAAGTAACCCAATTTTAATTAGTTTGGTTTGGTTTTTAAAGTTTTGTTATAAAAATCTTATGAATTCAAACCAAACCAAACCAATCAAAATTACCCGTTTGAATTTATTTTTTCCCAAACTCAAAGCAATCCAACTCCATTATACCCCTAGTCATTATTCCATTCCATGTTTGCCCCATAAATTTGTTAGTGATTTTCTGTCATTGGATCTAGGTATAATATCAATATTTTTCAGGAAAGCAGGTGTAATTTATCTTACATTAAAGTTTAAAGTTTTTAATGAAATATTTTAAAACTTTCAAAATAAAATCAGTTAAAGTAAAAGTAACAATGAACAGTGGAAAAATATTGAGCATCTGAGCCAGCAAAATTGTGGTAGGGGGACCGAGGAAGTGAGAGAAAATATCTTGGCAAGACCAAGTCACCAATCCCTGATCACCACACCATCGGCACTGACAAGAGACAGTTAAATAACTGCATCCCTTCCAACCTCACAATAGCAAGTTAGCAACACCCTGGGGTTATGCAACAGTTGGAAAGGCCACCAAGAGAGGAAAAAAAAAAAATATTTATACACATACTTTTTAAATAATATGTAATATTATAGAATTACTGTTGATATATTTTTATCTATTATTAAATGGGATAGCTTTAAATTAAATTGGATTTATAATATATTCAATAATAAATAAAAATATATTGATATAATATCCTATAAAAAATTATAAATAATATTTAATATATATATATATATAGAGAGAGAGAGATGGGGACAGATAGACTGAGTGATCGAAACGTAACCATAGGTGATTTGAGCACAGGCAGAAATTGATGTTCAAGCAAAGACCAAGCCGCGTGGGACCCCCTCTTGCCTACCAGTGACGAGACTCGTTACTTAATCTATTAACTCTTTCCTGCATTAACTCTTAAAAGTTGGATTTCAATCCCTTTCTCGGTTGCCCCTAGAGTCCTATCTTATGTTTTATTCTCCTTTCCCATACTATCTGAATTTTTTTAATATTATTAAAATTTTCAAAATTACTTTCTTTTTAATATATTTAGAATGATAGTTTATTTTTCAATAAAAATAATATAAATATAAATATGAAATAAAATAAAATAATTACTTACTTTAGGTATATTTGATACAGAGTAAACATAAAAGAAAAAAGAAATCATAGTTGCACATAGAATCAATTTATAAAAAAAGTTCTCGATCATGTATATTCTCATGCTAAATATGTGATAACAAAAATTGAGTTCAATTTTGATGTAAAGTCATCTAATCAAATCTTTTATTATATAATTTTTTAAATAATAGATGTAAAAATAAACTATATTTTAAGTATATCAATACGTAATTGAAGTACACTTTTGCTCCATCCAAATTAAAACCAGGCAATTTAGTCTACTAGACAAATATTTATATTTTATATTGAATTGTAATTTGCAAATTATACGGAACATTACCTTCTGTTATTCTAGTAACATCTAAAATCTCCTCAATCTTGACTCTAATAATTTTTTCTTGAATTTAAACTTTAATATTAAAGTGTAACTCGTCCCAACCAATCAATTTAGTTGATTTTCCGCTCTTATATAAACCCCACTCAGTCCTGCACCCTTTTCTTGCGAAGTCTCCCTGCTCTCAGCCCTCACCACCCTGAGATCCTGAACTCACAACCTGAGAGCTACACAACCCAAAAGCCCACGCTACCATAACTTCAAAGATAACACTATCATTTCGAAAACAAATAACTGTGGCCTCTGCTTCACGCTCTCTCTCTCTCTCTCTAGCTCCCACCCCTTGGTTCTGTGCCCTGCAGTGTACACAAAAAAAGCAGATTTTGAGAAATGGTTCCATCCAAATTGAAGAGCCTTGGCATCCGATCCTGTTTTTGATTTTGATCGGATCAGCTTTGAAAAATCATTACCCAGATTTCAAAATTCGGTCTTTCTATTTTTTTTTTTTCCTTTTATATTCTCTAATCAAATCTGATTCTGGGTCGTGCAAACTAGTCTTTTTGTGTTCGGTTCATTTCGATTTGAAATCTTTGTTTTCTTTCACATAATAATAATAGTATCCATCTCCATTTTTTAATTTCTTTTGTGTGCATAACACTTAAAAAGGGTTGTGGATTTTGGAGGTTTTTGAGAGAGAAGCGAGCAGTTATTGTTTTGATCATGGCCGCTGCAAAGAACAGTGGCAAATCCAGCAAGGGTGTTGTTGATGACACTCAAAGGGTTATTGGTGAAAGTGGAAGCCAAGATTGGGAGATGGATAAAGGAAAAGGTGTTAATCTCAGCTCACAGAGGCGGCAATGGAAGCCAGTTTTTGATGAAGCATCCATGCCAAACAGGCCTCTCAAGAAGATCCGTAGCCCTGAACGCCAGAACCCATATCAAGCATCATCGTCCCCTAATATGCTTTCTCTACAACCTCCTCCTCCTCCTTCTTCTTTTCCTCCTTCTTCTTTTCCTCCTTCGTCTTCACCCTCTTATTCTTCAAGAATAGTGTTTCCTTTTGCTTTTGAAGGGTCTCATACTCAGCAGCCTCCAATGCAATTCCCACACCAATATGGCACCACAAACTTGCCTCCTCTTCGTCCTCCACCTATTCAGCCAACACAACAATTTCAGCAGAATATGATATCTTTTGGGTCCCAACAGAATATGGGGTACCCACAACAACAACAGGACCAACAGCTTCAGAATCAGCAGCTTCTTCAGTATTGGAGTGATACACTGAATCTAAGTCCAAGAGGGAGGATGACGATGATGAACAGAATGGGGCCTGATGGAAGGCCAATGGTAAGGCCCCCAGTACAGCCTTTGAATGCTACCAGGCTCTATAGAGGAGTGAGGCAGCGCCACTGGGGGAAATGGGTTGCCGAGATTCGCCTCCCTCGCAATAGGACTCGCCTCTGGCTAGGCACATTTGACACTGCTGAAGATGCTGCCATGGCCTATGACCGCGAGGCCTTCAAGCTGAGAGGGGAGAATGCTAGGCTCAATTTCCTGAGCTCTTCCTTAACAAGGATAAAACACCATCATCATCAACAACAATAGCACCTGCTTCTGCTTCTGCTTCTTCTCCTCATGAAGGTTCAGCATCAGCTTCAAGCCAGAACACAAAGGAACCGGAGCCAATTCCAGAAGACAGCAGTATGCAGCAGGATTTGAACAATGACAGCACGCAGATGCTGCCGTTGGCTTTGCCAGCCGGGGAGAATGCTGATAATGATTCAGGGATGAGTGATGAAGTTCAGGCAGCTGCTGCAGGTGCTGAAACTGGGGAAGGCATTACACAGTCTCAGGAATTGGTTTGGGGGAAATGGCTGCTTGGTTCAATGCAATTCCTGCAGGTTGGGGACCTGGTAGCCCTGTGTGGGATGATTTGGACACCAACAACAATCTTCTTTTCCAGTCACATCTTCCTTCTGTGAATCCAAATCAGCAAGAATTCAATGATGCTGATCCTCAGAGAGAAGAAGATAACACAGGACCAGGTTCTTCCTCTTCCTCTTGTCCTATTAGGCCCTTCTTCTGGAAGGATCAAGATTGAAATTTTATCTGAAAAATTAGGATCCTTTGAGTAAGTCAAAGTTGAGGGCCTTCATCAATCTTAATTCTCTCCTTAGGTTAGAGTTTCCTCTTAGCTTTCTTTCTTTCTCCTCGTGGATGCATATTTTTCCCTCATTAGATATTCTGCCTTGGTTTTCAAGCTTCTCCCCTTTACATATTTGGAAACTTTGATCACTAAACCCACCAAACTCTTCTTCTGTTCACACTGGTTGCAGTTATTTCACCAAACAACCTGTGAATCTTGGATCCTTGAAGCATAATTTCGTTTGCCGAAAATTTCTGCTGTGACAAGGCTGAATATTTTTCCAGGCCTTTCAGCATATGGCTCATATTTTGTGGGGCCTTACATTTGTTCCCAGCGGTTATTGTCATTTATTAATTTTCCAGTTTATTGGTCTTCTTTTCTTTTTTGTTTATTTCTCCTCTTAGGTTCTTTGCATTATTTGTCGCTTTTATTTATGTAGTAGTTGTAGTTTAGCATGACCAAGGTAGAAGGAAACGGTTTTGTGATTTCCTTCTCAAATGGTCCATCCATTATGAGCTTTATTTTTCAGCTCCAAAGGGTGAATGTATACTATTACTTCATGTTATAGTTTGCGTACATTGTCAAGCTTATTGTAGTTTCCACTGCTGTAATGTTGTGTGTACTCTATAGCTGCTATATCATATGAAGAACTTTGCAGAATTGAAAATTTGCCTTGTGTTATTGTAATTGTTATACTTTGTTCATGGACGACGATTCAGCTTTCTATTGTTCTTGCATAAGCTAAAAGTCACAATTTACATTTAACAATTCTGCTGTATAGTTTGGATTTGCCTTCATAAGATACCAATCAAATAAATAAATGAACGAATAGAACTTCCGATTCTCCTCGCAATATAATTGTACTCAACAATATTGTTTTTGACACAAGATTCTTAGAAACTAGTGCTGTCAAATGTGTTCCTTCAATCTTGACAAACATGTGAGAAGTCATTGTTGTTTTAAACTTCAAGGATCCTAATAGCTAAACATATGTTTAGTTTAAGGTGAGTTCTACGGTACCCGCAAAAAAATTGAGGGTAACCTACCCGTCCTCACGTGTTCATCTCTTAGTGGACCATATGCCTATAATGGTCCCACATGGTTAATGAACTGAAACATCTCTTTAAAATTATGTTGTGGCCCAAATTCCAATTTCATTCACGATCTAGTCCTCAAAGTACCAAGATGAAATTTGAAACAACTTTATCTCATTGTCAAATCAAATTAACCAAGAAAGACTAAAAGATAGTGGAACCAGAAACTTTAAAAGCAAAAGCCTACATCTTCAACCCTAGACCCTATTTTTGTGCATCCTCATCTTCATCAACCTCATTGGGATCGTCGCCACCCCATGAGACATTAAGAAGGAGCTTTGATCTTTGTCTTCAGAATCTGCGGGGAACGAGTCCAAGTCCAACGAGTTCTGTCACATGCGCAAGAGGGTATTGCTTCTCTTCTTTCCCCTTCTTTTTGTATTGTGAAATGGTAGGCTCAAAAGGCAAAATAATATGCGAAGTGTAAATAAAACACTAGAAATTTACATGGTTTGGGTTAAAGCCTACAGGCAAACGCAATAATCAAATATTTCACCATGAAAATATAATAAAGAGACAAAAGGTAGACATACTCCACTCAAATCCCAAATCCCAAATACACCCAAAATACCTATCAATATTTTTTCTACCAGGATATACTCCTAACTCACAAAATAGAGAGACACAAAAGAAACAGATGCCTTTCTAATTATTTAGAAACGAGGAAGAGAGGTTGGATTGTTGTTGTAGAGAGCTTGAATCACAAGCTCTATTTATAGACTTCAAATGCACAATTTTTTCAATACTCCATTTAATGCTTCGTTTTATCTTCCACACCAAATCTTGCGTTGATTGCAATTCCAATTAATATGCACCGAAAGCATGCCTCATATAGGTTCTGACAAATAGGCTTGAAAACAAGCCACCAAGTCTATAAATCTCCACCTTGGCTTGATTTTCCATCCAACTTCAAATTTTTGAAGTCATCTTTTCCAATGTGCCCATAAGGGCAGACTCACATATTGTGGATACCAATTAAGTCCAAGCAATGCTTGAACTTACCCATCGTGATTGACTTTGTCAATATATCTACTGATTGTTAGGTACCAATCTTCTTCATTACAATGACACTTTGAGAAATAATCTCAAAAAATAATATCTAACATCAATATGCTTAGTTTTCTCATGATACATTTGATTTTTGATAAGATGTATGACACTTTGTCTATCACAATAAATAATTGTAAAATTTTGTTCCAAATCCAAATTGCCTACCAAACTTCTAAGCCAAATGGCTTCCTTCACCACTTCTACTGGCCATGTATTCAGCTTCTGGAGTAAATAGTGCAATAGTAGACGTAAAGCCGCTTTTCAACTAATTGTACTACATGAAAGCATGAAGACATATCCATTAAAGATTTCCTTCTATCAACATCTCCAGCATAATCAGTCACGTAACCAATAACATTACGTACCACCATGTTAGAACTTCTGTCATATATCAAACCAACATCTGCAATACCACGAAATATCGAAGTATCCATTTCATTGCTTGCTAATGCATCTTGCTAAGATGCCCTATATATCTACTAACAACACTAACAACATGTGAAATATTTGGTCGATGCATACCATAGCATACATGATGCTTCCAACTACAAGCATAGTGAATGTGTTACATTTGTTCCCATTTTTCACTTGTGAATGTGCTTGATAATCTAAATGGCCAATGGAATACTCATAGGCTTTGCATTTTGCATTCCAAAGTGCTCAGTACTTTTTCAATATACTTCTTTTGTGACAAATATAATTTACTAGCATACCGATCCTTGTCAATTTTCACCACCGAGTTGCTCTTTCAGCTTCTAATCTAAACATACTCTTAACAACAATGAGCATGTCATCAACATAGAGCAACAAATAAACAAACGAATCATCTAAGAGTTTTCTGGAAACACAATATTCATAATCACTCCTTGAGTAACCACGAGTTAACATGCAAGTGTCAAATCTCTTATACCACTGGCAAGGAGATTACTTTAAGCTATATGATAACTTCTTTAAGAGACAAACATGGTCCTCCTTGCCTTGAATAATGAAACCTTTTGGTTGCTACATGTAGATCTGTTCTTCAAGCTCACCATGAAGAAAAGTTACCTTGACATTGAGCTGTTCAAGCTCTAAGTCAAACAATGCAACCATAGCCAACACACAAATGGAGCTTTGTCTCACAATAAGAGAGAATACTTTATTGAAGTCTATTTCTTCCCTTTGGCTAAAACCTTTTGCAACTAAGTGTGTTTTGTATCGAGCCGATTCAACTCCAAGGGATCCTTCCTTTTCTTAAAGATCCATTTGCAGTCAATGACTTTATGTCCTTTAAGCAATTTCACCAACTCCCAAGTCTGATTCTTATGAAGAGACTCCATATCTTCACTCATCGCAGCAATCCATTGTGCAGACTCTAACTCCGAGATAGCCTCATGGTATGTAGTAGGATCTTCTATTCCATATCCTCTGCCACTAATAATGCAAAATAGACTATGTCTACATGACCATACCTCTATGGTGGTTTTGTTTGCCTCTTTTCTCTATCTCTAGTGAGGCTCATCAATGAATGTCAGGAGGTATCTAGCACCACCTTTTGGCGAAATAGGCACACGGCCCCACAAATCAAAGTGGATGTAATCTATTGTGCCCTTAGTCTTATGGATAACATGCTGAACTTGACTTTGGTCTGCTTTCCATAGACATAGTGTTCACAAAAGTCAAGCTTCTTAATGTTGTGATCACCTAGCTAGCCGCGTTTGCTAAAAATTGACATTCTTGTTTCACTCATATGCTCCATACGCATATACCACAAATGAGTAGTATCTGAATGAATCAGATGAAAATGATACTGAGGTGGCGTCAACAGGTATACTTCCTTAAAGAAAATAAAGACCATTGACCAACTTGCCTTTAATCACAATAGGAGCACCCTTGGAGATTTTTAAAACTCCACCTTCAACAGAATACTATAACCTTGAGAATCAAAGACACCAAGGATATACGATTTTTCCTTCAAGTCTAGTATGTATTGAACATTAGTTCCATCATGCATCTTAATTTGAACTTGTTCCAATGCCAGTGACCTTACACTGTATATCATTTCCCATAAGGACAACACCACCATCAATTGACTTAAGTTGTAAAGCAATTCAGATTTGACACGTGATAGGAGCAGTCTAATTCAAGTATCCAAGTATCACTAATGAAACTGTTAATACTGCAAGAACATTATCAGGACTTTTAGCAACACTTGTTGCATCACTTGAATCTTTGTCCTTTTTATCATTGAGCCTTGGACATTTTATCTCCATGTTCCTTCCTTCTTGTAATATTGACACCTTCCTTTATGACGTCTAAACTTAGATCTAGACTTTTCTTTGTTAGTACTCGATCAAATCTCCTTTGATTGGATCATTATGACTCCGTATCATGCTCCATTTTGTCACAACTTAAAAGTGCATCAATTTTGAGTTTTTCACGACCATATATGAGGTTTTCACAAAAATGCTTATAAGAAGGTAAGGAATAAAGTAACATCATAGCCGGTTATTCACTTGAAAATGTCTCATCCATATTTTTCAAATCAGTGATAAGTGACGTGAACTCAGCTATATGAGACCGAATTAATATCCCTTCTGCCATGCGAAGCATATAGAGATGTTGCAAAACAACAAGAGGGTTGCCCACCATCTTAATCATATATAATGACTCCAACTTGGTCCACAATGATTGTTTTCTTTGAAAGGACCTCCTGAGCACACTATCTGGAATGCATAACTGAATAAAGAAAAAGCCTTTTGATTGACATTGTCTTATTCAAAATCCTTCATTGTCTCAGGCTTCTTTTCCTTGCTAGAAAATGCTACTTTTACACCTTGCTATACAAGAACAGCCATCATACGGACCTTCCATATTCCAAAATTAATGTGCCCATCAAACTGTTGAATATCAAATTTTGCAATAGACATTTTAAACAAATTAGCCTAGAACTTTATAAAGGCTCTATGCCAGCTTGTTGAGAAATGATGGGCCCAAAAGTAAAAAATAGAGTAGCTCAAAAATAAATATGCAAAATCGTAAAATAAATAACACTAGAAATTTACGTGGTTCGGCCTAAAGTCTATGTCCATAGGCAAATGCAACAATCTAATATTTCACTATGGAAATATAATGAAGATATAAAAGGTGGACACACTTCACTCAAATCCCAAATTTCAAATATATCCAAAATATCTATCAGGATTTTCTGTATACTTTCAACTCACAAAATAGAGAGACACAAAAGAAACATATGACTCTCTAATTATTTAGAAACAAGGAAGAGAGGTTAGATTGTTATTGTAGAGAGCTGATCATAGGTTCTATTTATAGACTTCAAATGCACAAATTTTCCAATAATCCATTTAATGCTTCATTTCATCTATCAAACCAAATCTTGCACTATTTAAAATTTTGCATGCTCCAATTAAAATGCACCAAAAGCATGTTTCACATAGGTTCTGACAAATAGGCTTGAAAACAAGCCACCAAGTCTATATTTTGCTTCTCACATTTTTCACTTAAATTGTTGTTCTATCGTTCACTACCAAAAACGCGTTACGACGGATTTTACCGACGGATTTTAAAGATTTTGACGGAAAATTTAATTTTCGAATTTTGACGGATTTAGACCATCGGTAAAACGTAGTCGGAAATTTTTATCGACGAATTTTTCCGTCGATAATGTTATCGTTGACTTACCGACGGATTTTTGTCAAACAAATCCGTCGTAATGACACCATATCGGCGAAATTCGTCACAACTCACAATTACCGACGGATTTTTTATAATTACCGACGGATTTTTCCGTAGAATTTTTAATTTAAAATTCTTTTTTTGTTTTTCTATTTTTACCGACGGAAAAATCCGTCGGTAATCAAATTATTTTTAAAATTTTATATTTAGCGACGGATAATTCCGTCAAAAAGGATAAAAAAGTTTCGGTTGAAAATTTTATTTATATTATCGACGGAAAAATCCGTAATTTATAGTTTTTTATGAAAGAATCCGTTCGTCAATTTTTGAGGGTTACCTAATCATCTCAGATTATATTTTTTATTTAAAGCTAATTACAAAATACATAATTATATTTAATAGTAAAAAATTGTAATAAACAATAAACGCAACAAATTTAAGTTCAAAAGATATAATGATAAATATGTCAGAAAGTGTACAGACACAAATTTCAAAAGTTCGAACATATAACAATGAAAAAAAAAAACAACTCAAGGAGAAGTCAGGAGCATCATCAGCATCACCATCGCCATCGCCATCACCATCACCATCACCATCATCATCATCATCGTTGGCTGTGAAGAGGAGCCTGCCATCTTCTTCCATAGAGACACCATCTCCTTCTTCATCTTCTTCATCTTCATGTCCATGGCCTTTTCCTTGTCCTCAATCTTCTTTTGCATTTCTTGCCACTGGCGCTCTCTCCGCGTCCCGCTCTTGTATACGATGAAGTTCCGCATTGAGCAGATGAACTCGCTCGCGGACCTCATCATCTTCGCAGTGGACCCAGTGCCTGTAGATGCCCAGTAGAGGCAGAGGACAGACTACTCGCATAAAATGACCCCATGCCATAGATGCGGTTTCTAAGGACCGCCAACTACCTCTTGCCATAACTGGTCCTCATCAATCGGTGGGCACTCCACCAGTTGCAATCCTCGCTCCCACTGGGTCGTAGCCTCCTGGTAGCGCCCGTAGGTATGCTATAACAAAATAAAATTGATTAAACCTCTATCAAATATATGAAATAATAAATTAAATATATATATGAATAATAAGTGCTCAGAACATATATACCCAAGCATTCTCTGAGCGAGGATCGACCCATGTCTTCTCTTTCTTGCGCGTGTGAGTCTTTGAACACCTCACTCTGTGTGGGTTGCCTCTTTAACTCAGGAGCCTGCAATTTGAGTGAAACATGTAAAATAATAGTAAGTGAAAATATAAATTTAACAAAAGGAATTTAAAAAATGTTTAAAATCATGACTAAACCATCCAATGACGCGTAGTCTCTATAGTAGCAGAACCACCACAATGAACGGATCCACCCTTTTGCGACGCTCTACTCGCCTTAGCCTTCAAAGACTTATCTTTAAATTTCTCGCTTCTCCAGGTATTGCCACAAATAGTCCAAGCTGGCCTGAGTCATCCATCTAGGGTCTGTCCGCCGTTCCGATGTCAATGTACATGTCTTGCAGCTGTGTGCTGCCTTGGACTTGAAGAGCTTAAACATGAAATCTTCATCTTTGGGATGGATGATGAAGTGGCTCTACACATGGAAGTGAAAAAAAAATTATTGAAAGTAGTTTCTAAAATATGTTGACACATTTTCAATATAATTATCTTATTTTACCTTCCACTCAATAAACCAGCGCAACTTCTCATCCTTCGTCAGCTTGCCAAAGGACTCAATCGGCCTATCATACAATTTCTGGATGGTGTGTGTCACCTCGTGCATGGCACGTGCATTTGGATGCCAACTTCATAACAAATAGTACAAAACAATGTTAATATATGTTAAGAAATTGTTGAAAATTATTACAACAAGATTCATAAATTGAGCAATTAAATTACTTACCTTTTCTTACCAAGACATTCAAGCTCTACCCGTTCCTCCCTGGACCCATGTCCTGATTGCCTTGCCGAGGAACCACCAACTGCCCCGCTTTCATCATCCCCTTGTGAGTCGTGTGGTGGGGTGGGAGGATCTGGCGATGGTAGTGGAGGTGAAGGCACTACGGGGTGGTGGCATGGAAGGGATAGAAGTTGATGTGTGAGCTGTGGTAGATGCCTGACTGGGAGGGTTGATTGTCTGATTATTTGGGACACCTTCCCCCGCCCTTGCTTTTCCCTTTAGGTGCCATATCTGAAAAATAAATGACAATGTATACAAAATCAAATAATATGATAATTGAAAATAAAAAGATGTAATAAGTATAAGACTAGACACATCACATTTAATCTGAAAGTTGAGGACTATCTTCATCATTCTCAGTCTCAACATCATCCTCAAACTCATCTTCATCATCCTCATCCTCATCCTCCTCATCACTACCATTGCTTTCGTTGTGTTCACTCATTAATTGATGACTAGAAGAGTGAATTATCTCAACCTCACCAGAATTGGAACGTAAACTTGGCAATGTTCCTGTCTCAACGACTACTGAGAGGGATTGGATCATTCACTTGAAAAGCGTCGTCAGGTAGTTCTTCGACCTCAACTCGACCCCTTGGTTTAGTTTTCATGACCATCTTCCAATCCTTTTTGCACTTTCCAGGGTATGATGCATAATATACCTGTCTTGCATTCTGAGCAATGATGAAAGGATCATATGCACCATATCTCTTAGTATGATTCACCTCGGTAATTTTATATTGGTTGTGTATGCGTGTTCCGTCAGGACGTCTTGGGTCGTACCAATCACAACTGAACAACACTACCAATTTTTTAGGTCCATCACCCACATATTCAATCTCCAGTATTTGTTTGATTACTCCATACCAATCACCCTCCCCACCGCATCCCTCTGACACACACCCCACTATTGTCTGTTGTTCTCCCTCGGCCCCATTCAAATGTATGAAACTTATATCCATTCACATAATACATTGGCCAATTGTTTGCTTTGTTAGCAGGACCCCAAGCCAAACTTTGTAAATAAGGACATGAAACATTATTGTTTTTATCAAACACCTACATGAATAATTCAAATTAAAAGATCAACACAAAAGATGACAACTAGAACATGTGTGTGATGTTGGATCAAATGGTTACTAGATAGTTAGGTCACATACAAAGGATCTGAACCATGCTGGAAATTGTTCAAGGGTGTGTCGCTCATCAACTTGTTCAAAATACCTGTAAATTAAACATTGCAGGTAAAATAAGATTTGATTTGTGTCATCAGTTCATAAATAATTGAAAGTGATACATTGATATCACTCACATTTTAAATGGTTGCACTTCTTCAGTTGATTAAGATATGTAAATGTGCAGCATGTTTCTTTCTCTGATAGCCAATGGGGTTTGGATTTTCCAACAGCACGTCCCTAATTGAATATAGACAAAGTATGTTGAGTTGAACTTTCACCCCCATCATCATTCCGACCAACCCTTGTTCGTCTAGATTGAACATGCGGCTCAAAGTAATAGGAACAAAAGAAAGATGTCTCCTTAGAGATATATGCCTCACATATGGAACCTTCTACCTGAGCCCTATTTTTCACAGTTCTCTTGAAACTTCCAATATTTCTTTCAAACGGATACATCCATCTGTATTGAACCGGCCACATACCCGTGCTTCGTATGCCAAGTGTACGGGTAAATGTTCCATGGAATCAAAGAAACCAGGAGGAAATATTCTCTCTAATTTGACAAGAATTATAGGAATGTTTCTCTCCATAATTAAAAGATCTTCAACCCTCAGAGTGGATGAGCATAGGTCTCTAAAATATTGACTCAACTCAGTCAACGGCTTCCAAACAGGGAGAGGTAATTCTCTAAATGCAATAGGAAGTAAGCACTCCATAAATACATGACAATCATGACTCTTCATGCCAACAAATTGTCTTTGTGCAACATTGACGCATCTACCCAAATTTGAGGCATAACCGTCAGGCATCCTCAACTCTTGCATCCACTTACACACAGCTTCTTTCTAACAGAAGTTAGTGTGTAACTAGCCTTCGGCACACACGGCCATCTGGCAACTTCTGGAAACTCAACTCAGGTCGCTTACAATACTCTGCCAAATCTTTCCTTGCTTTCACATTGTCCTTGGTCTTATCGGTATCCATCACAGTGTTTATGATGTTATCACACACATTTTTCTCTACATGCATTACATCAATACAATGACGAACTAGATTATCTCCCCAATAAGGCAGCTCCCAAAATATACTTTGTTTGGTCCAATTATGATCTACCCGTATCCTGGAAATCGTATGGATTTACCCAATTCAGTTATCTTTGGAAAGCCTCTAACTCTATGCCAAACCTGGTTACGCTTAGCCTCACGGGAGGCTCATCACGTTCAATCATCTTCTTTTTAAACACATCCTTCTTACCCCTAAATTCATGATCAAGGTCCAAAAACCTTCGATGAAGTCAAACCATGAGTTTTTCGACCATGTTTCAATGTGAATGCTTTTGTATCCTCCATACAAATTGGGCATGCCAATTTTCCCTGCGTCATCCAACCTGACAACATTCCATAAGCTGGAAAATCATTGATAGTCCACATCAATGATGCCCTCAGAAAAAATTTTGTTTTGTGAAAATGTCATAAGTTTGTACACCAAATACCACATCTCCTTAAGCTCATCAATCAATGGTTGGAGGTAAACATCAATCTTGGCTTTGGGATTATGGGCCAGGGATTATACAAGTTAAAAACATGTAAGGATCTTTCATGCACATTTCAGGAGGGAGATTGTAAGGTGTAACAACCACAGGCCAGCAAGAATAGGGTTTGCTAAATTGATTATTCGAGTAAATCCATCTGCACAAAGCCCCAACCTAATATTCCTAGGATCGGAGGAAATCAGGATAAATTTGGTCAAAGTGTTTCCAGGCTTCACCATGGGAAGGGTGGGTCATGACACCATCATTTCTCTTATTCTCAAAGTGCCATCTCATGTAAGGTGCTGAACTCATTGAAGCATACAACCTCTTTAACCTTGGAATTAGGGGCAAATAGTGCATTCTTTTATAGGGAACATCCTTATATCTTCCATTTCCAGATCTTTTTGGTTTGAACCTAGGGCTTTCACAAAATTTGCATTGGGTTAAGTATGCATCATCTTTATAGTACAACATGCATCCCTTCAAACAACAATCTATTTTTTCTGATTTTAGCCCAAGTTTTGAAACTAATTTCTTGGCTTGATAGAAATCCTTCGGAAGAACTAGGTTGTGGACTAATCTCACTCATCAATGATGCCCACTGATCAAACGAAGTTTGACTTTGATTAGCTTCTGACTTTATAGCTAACATCCTAACCGCTAGAGACAACTCGAATGCACACACCCTTCCCATAGAGGGGCCTTTACAGCCTCTAATATAGAGAAAAATTTCTCAGCCTCGGCATTAGGAGCCTCGATAAAAGGTTCATAATCTGCATGCATTTGGGCCCAACCATCATAAATCATTTCCTCATATCGTCTAGAGTTATCCTCCCAATTAATATTTCCCATGATATGCTCACCAATATTAACTCTACTTGAACTACCTCTAACATATGTATTTTCAACACTAGCATCTTCAAAATTGTGTGTAGCAACTTCCCCATGTATAGTCCAAACCCAATAATCCGCCATAAAACCATCCTTATACAAGTGATACCTAATGGTGTCCATATCAAAATATTTCCTACATTTGCACTTAGCACAAGGGCACCTAACTGTTTGCTCATTCATAAATTGTACGTCTAACAAGCCACCCTTACAAACGTTCAACTCCTGTAAAATTCAGGTTTGATTCCTCCTAAACTGGGTACACCCTGTCATACATCCATAGTCTGTTCAGGAATCATGATTCTTCAATATGTAATTTAACCTAACAAATTCATTTAAAGTTTTAAAAATTAAGATCTTATCTAATTATTAATACATCTAAACAAATCATCTTCTGAAAGTAAAAATCTTTCTAAATAATTTGTGCTCTTTAATTTAATGTCTCCTTCGACAGCACCCCCTTAAATTAAGATTCCACTATTTAAATTAAAAATAAATTCGAGAACCTCCCCTGAAACTAAGACATCCCAACAAATTAATTTCAGATATACAGATATCAATCTAGTCAAATAAACTGAACAATACAATCAAACAAACATTTAAAGATCCTAAAACCGTTCTAGAGCACACCCCTTATAACATCACAACATGCATATCCTGCAATCTCCGCATACACAATCAATCTCCAGCAAACAATGCAAACAAGTCGAGAAGGACCTCTACGCCTTCCCCCCATGCAATCCCAATTTCCTACAACTCTATCTTAGAAATCATAAGTCTCTATCCTAAAAAAAAATGTAATTAAATAAGGAGAAGAAACAATTACTTACCTTAAAAGAGACAAAAGAATAATAATACTCCAACCAGAGTCGACGTTCTGTAACAAAATCAATCATTTAAATTAATAACTTCAAAAGAAATACTAATAACCAATCATGATATAACACAAATAGCATTTAAAGCAATGCATAATTGAGATTGAAATTTAATCAAATAGGTGGCATGCATGGCCAGTGAAGTGAAAAAACAAATAAATAACGGAAGGATTTTGATTGATTTTGACTAGCACAAAATCACCTACAGCAAATTATGCTTCTTTTCTTCTTCTATTTCCTTGAGTCTTCGTATATTTCCTGAAATCTCAGTTAAAGCTTTTTGTTTGTGTAAATAACTAATTATATATTTATCGATTTGCATTTTATTCTTGACTAAACTTGTGATAATTTGATCACTAAATTAAATCTACTCAATCTTGACAAAAAATACGCTTAAGACCTTTGTGATTATTCAAGCCAAAAACAACAAATCAATCTTAACAACCAGGATGGATAATGCATGACAAAATATAGAATGAATCAAAGACTAAAATGGTGTCAGGATCATATCTCACCTCAAGTGGATGCCGCTGTCTGTCGCACGAGAGCAACCGGGGTCAGGGTTGTCGCCGCCTGGTCGAGGTCGCCGGGGTCGGGTCGCGGAAGTCACGTGCGCGGACAGAGAGCGCTGGCGCTGGCGCGGGCGCGGTCGGGTCGGGGCGCGGCGGTCGGCTGCTTGGCGCTGTCCGGCTGAGCAGGGCCCCGGCTTTTGGCGCGAGAGGGGTCGCGTCGGCGTCGCGACCGTGGCGCGGCGGGGGCCGCCTCGGCAGGGGGCGGTGGTCGGAGGGACCGCGCGGTCGGAGGGGGCGGCGCAGGGGGCCGCGTCGGAGGCGGCCCGCGCGGGGTGCGGGCTACAGAGGGGGAGGGAGAGAGAGAGAGAGAAAGAGAGAGAGAGAGAGAGAGAGAGAAAAAGAAACCAGATGCGATTCTGAAGGATGAGATTGAAATATCATCTTAATATTTCCGACGGATTTTTGAATTACCAACGGAAAAACCGTCGGTAATTTATAACAAAAGTGCGCCATTCTTTTCGATTTCTGTAATATGTTTACCGACGGATTTTTAAATTACCGACGGAAAAATCCGTCGGTAATATTAAGTTATCCCGTTTAAAAAATATCAATTAATTACCGACGGAAAAATCCGTCGGTAATATTAATTTATCCCGTTTTAAAAAATATCTATTAATTACGACGGAAAAACCGTCGATAATTGGCGCGCCAAATATGTTTGGGTTGGCGCCAAGGTTACCGTGGATTTACCGAAAAATCCGTCGGTAATGTCTACAACCCAAAATTTCCGTATTGTTTACATTCCGCCGAAAGATCAGTCAAAATCGACGGAATAAATCCGTCGATAAAATCCGTCGGTAACCGAGTTCTTGTAGTGGTTGTATGCAATTTTACAAACCCATTTATAAATTGCATATAATTCTTTCTTCTATTCTTTCCCCTAATTTGACACTAGTTGACAACTCAAGACATCTTTTCCATCTCAAGGTAGAACTGAAGATTGAGGCAACTTATGGCAGAGTTATTCTAATAAGTAAAAAGGGTAATCTTGAGAAATCTTTATATCTCTAAATAAGGTTTCATGGTAGTGAGATTGATGAGATGGCATCATATGATGCTTTAGGCTATGATTTAGAGATTTAAAATGGAGGAAAGAGAGTGGTCATTAATGGAATGAAATAGTAAGGTATATAATAGAATGGCTAGAATAATGTCATCTCATTATTTGGGAGTTTATAATATAAATGAGTAGAATGGAAAGGTGTACAAATTTGGTTTTCAACTTTTATCCTTTTATTTTATGGAAGATGAATTTCATATATAAGAGATTATAAAATGACAAAACAGTAAAATCACACCCAAAAATTTAGCATCCCTCCTTGTCCCCCCAATTTGGGTCTGTAAAGTTACTATTTGAGAAGGTTTAGGGGCTTTAATTGTCCCTCCCAACCATTCCCTCCCTCCTTTTAAACCACTCCCAAACTCCTTTTTTTTTTTTTTATATGCCCCTTCCTTTCCTTACTATTCCCTCCTCCAACTTCCTCCCAATTAACCCTTAGATTTCCATCTAAGAATTCCACCATTAATTATACCCAATAATCAAATCAAATTCCACCACCAATGATGGCCTATCAAATTTATTCATTTGTATAATTTTATTTTTCATATATAACTTATATTATGAGAACTTTTTTAAAAAAATATTTAAGATATTTCTATTTATATGATAAAAAATGTCATAAAACAATATTTTTAAAATGTTGATTTCAAATGGGTGATAATTAGCTAACATAAGCATTGCACAAGTAATATATTTATAAATGATCATCAATGTATTCTAAGCTTAAATAAGTGAATTATATTTATACAAATTTAATTTCTATAATAACTATTTTTTACAAATAATTTAAAATATTATTAATTCAATCTATTATTAATTCATTTATTTCAATATTACAATACTCTAATTATTATAAATATATTTTGTATTTAAATTGTATAATTGATCAAGCATCGCATTAGCAACTGTATTGGCAAGACAAGAAAATAAGGGGCATCACTATAAGCGAAATAAAGTTCTTGATGATGTTTAGGGTCATTAGAGAATGCCAAAATGGGCACATCCTTAACTGGGATTCTCACTGTGATTGCATTCAAAGAAGTGGTTAAGACTTAGAAACCTGATATCAAGGTTATTATGAACCTCCAATTAAGAAGGATCAACAATTCTTTATGTGTTCGATTTTACTTTTTTCTTCTCTCACTATTCATGGTTTAAAGTTTTGTTCTTTGCTTTCCTAGCAAGTATCTTGTGTATCAGAAGAAATAAGTGACTTAATTGTACAATGGAAAGATGCGGGCTTTTGTTTTTTAGTTTCAATTGTCTTTTAGTTTTTCCTTTTTCTTGGTTGCTAATTTGATTTGACAATGAGATAGTAAGTTATTTCAAATTGTATCTTGGTGCTTTGGAGACTAAATCGTGAATGAAATTGGAGTTTGGATTGTAGCATAATTTTAAAGAAATGTTTCAGGTTATTAATCATGTGGGGACATTAATATAAGAAAGGAACACATTAGGAAGGGTAAGTTGCCCTTATTTTTTATGCTAGGTACCGTGGAACTCATCTATATCTTTAAAACAAGGTTTCGTGATAGTTGGATTGATGGGGTGACATTATATGGTGCTTCAAATTTCCCTCAAAATATTCCGCTATTAGTGATGCTTAATCATCAAACTTCACCACCAATGATGGCCACTCAAATTTATTCATCTATTTAATTTTATTTTCCATATATAACTTATATTATATGAATTTTTTTAAAAATTAATTAAGATGTTTATATTTATGTGATAAAAAATATCATAAAACAATATTTTTAAGAATATCGATTTCAAATGGGTGATAATTATCTAACATATATATTGCACGTGTAATTTATTTAGAAATAATTATCAATGTATTTTAAACTTATATATAAATTTAATTTTTATAATGAATAATTTTTATAAATAATTTAAAATATTATTAATTGAAATTATTATTAATTTATTTCTTTAAATATTATAACATTCTAATTATTATAAATATATTTTGAATTTAAATTGTATAATTGACTTGTATATCGGTAATTGTACAAGTAATACGAGAAAATAAGGGGCATCACTATAAGCGCGATAGAGGAAAGTTCTTGATGGTATCCAGGGTCTTTAGAGAATGCCAAAACAGACACATTCTTAAGTGTGGGATTCTCACTTTGATTGCATTCAAAGAAGTGGTTAAGACTTAGAAACCTGATATTTTCAAGGTTATTATGAACTTCCAATTAAGAAGGATCAATAATTCTTTATGTGTGTTCATGTTTAATTGTTTTTCCCTCACTATTGATGGTGTAAAAGTTTTGTTCTCCACTTTCCTAGCATCTTGTGTATCAGAAGAAATAAATGACTTAACTTTACAATAGAAAAATATGGGTTTTTGTTTTTTACTTTCAAATGAGAAAATAAGTTATTTCAAATTGCATCTTGGTACTTTGTGGACTAAATTGTGAATGAAATTGGGATTTGGATCACAACATAATTTTAAAGAGATGTTTCAGATCATTAACCACGTAGGGCCATTAATGGGCATGTGGTCTAATAAGAGATGAAAACATAAGGAAGGGTAAGTTACCCTCAAATTTTACACCTGTAGAACTCACCTTAGTTTACTGAAAATTTAAATTAATAATTAAATCAAATGGTTAAAGATAATGATGAAGCAATATGACATGCATTAGTGGTATGAAGTAATGTAAACAAATCCTCCTACAAGTCACACCAAGTATATCTAAAAATCTCATTTGCAAGAGATATAAGACCCTTCACATAGAGAGTGTCGACTATAGAAGAAACTTACATACCAAGCAGGTAAGGATACCTTTGAGAAACTGAATTTCTTGTTGGCACTTGCTTAACCATGTAATGATCATCAATTTAGCAGCATGACTTCATTTGATTTAAGAGTGGCGGTTGAGTTAGATGATTAACAAGTGACTCGTGGTCATTGGCAATAAATAGGACATTTTACTTTGCCATCTATATTTGACTATTTGCGAAGCTGTGTAATTAGTGATCGATATACAATTGGTCACAAATCCATTGGGAAAATGAAATAGATCACTTTTAAAATCCATATTTAATTATAAGTGTTATCACCCAAATATTGACTAATTGGGCACAAAATATAAAAGTTCAATTGTGAGCATTTGGTACGTATTGGCATGCACACCCAATGGAGGAAAATAGTTTGTATTTTAAAATCTCAACCAAGGGAGCCAAGTGCAAATGGGTTTAAGTGAAATAATCATGGAAAAAGGGAATGCTTAGTGCTTCAAGCTACGTGGGTTGGAGGTTAAGAGTAGTTTGTGGAAAAAAACATGGAAGTTATCTCAACGTGGATGTCCATGTAGTGGATGAATGATGGGATGTTTTAAATAACATCTAGCTTTGTGTTTTGTCTATTTATACTTATTTAAAGCACACTTAGCTTGCATGGAGATCTTAGGATCAACACAACACAACAATACTTTCATCTTTTATTTCCTTTCTAATCTAGTTTAGTTTAGCTTAGGAGTAGTTTTCTCATCCAAAATTTATTGTGATTGTAACACCCTAACTCATAACTTCATATGCTCGAGTCGCATTTCGGTTAATTATTAGTCGTTACGTCTTTGTTTCAGATTTTGACTTATCTTTTAAAATACTAGTAAGGAAAATATGACTAAATTTTTTTCTTTTTGATCTTAAGACTTAAAATGCGAGCCGCGCTTACGCATAAATATCGACGTTAAACATAAAACATAACAACCCAATATACGTCATCATAACATCCATGAATAAACTATAGAATAATCACAACATGATTATAGTAGTGTATCATAATCATAACATAACAACGATGTCCTTATAAATATAAGGACACCTAGGGGTATCAATTGCACCAAACAACTTTAACTAACGTAAAACAAAATGCTAACGAGGCTAGACTAATCTTCATGCTTCTCTTGCGCCCGCTAATTTGACTAAACGACGTGGTTCCTACGCCCGTAGCTCAAGGAAGATCACGAACATCCACATCAATCCCGTTTGGAGATGACACGGGAGGGAAAACAAAAGGGGTGAGAATACTTATACAAGATTCTCAGTAGGCTCCCGACTTTAATACAAGTGTCATCGTCGTCGCCCAGCCACTTCGGGTTTCATTATGAAAGAGGTGTACATGCATAGGTTTAGTTTTAATTTCTCAAATCCTATTATCCGAAGTGGGTTTCTTTTAGCATGAGTCTTGATGGTTTGAATACAGTAGATATTTTATGTATGCATGGCAAGTCTTAAGCATGACAGTTCACGTACTCAACATATATCACTTAATCATAAGCACCAATGGAACAACCACGAAACATATGCATGTGTGTCTTTTACTTTATCATAATTGAACTCTTCGAGTTCCTTTCTTAACTTTTCCACCCTCGTCGTAGCCACTAAAATCCACCCAACATGCCACCCGCGATTTTCACATAGCCACCAAAACTCCAAATACACCCATCGCCTAGGAATGAGCTCATCCTAATTAGCTGTCACTAGATTCATACGGGAAAAAAAGAGGGGGAGTCATATCTCTTTCTTGGATCACCCCGTACAACCCTTAACTTGGGAAGTCATAATGGGATCATTTCCTCATTAACATATCTCTTTCTTGAATCACCTGTACAACCCTTAACTCGGGAAGTCATAATGGGATCATTTTCACTTTATCATATCTTGTATGGATACAACATGAGCATACACCCATAGAACATCATATAACATATCCTTTATTCATATCTCATACTCTCATGCATTGTAAACATAGCCTACCATATTATCATAGCAACATGCCACACATCCATACGTTCTCATGCTCACGGCATTTAAAACATTCACATACATCAAAGCAATACACACTTGATCTCATTCTTACCCCACATCCTCTTAAACTTGTATTCTAGGCATCCTAACACCTATTATAGTTCCTTATAACATCTAAGGGATCATTGCTTACAGTTCTCACTAAGATTTATGTTCACTAATATATCCAAACAGCATTGCATCACTTAGGCAGAAATTTATCATACGCTTATGGGTCCTAGAATCTCCGTTTTTGACCCTTTTTAAAATTCATCTTCGCCTAAGGCCCTATAATCAATTCCTAAACTAAATATGAGGGATTCCTACACATATCTACTAATTATAAACCATTTTCCTTAAGTTCAATTATGCTGGAACAGAATTTATAAATTTTTGTTTCTAAGTGTTCTAGAATTCTCATTTTAAGTCCTTTCTAGTTACTTGTTCTTTTCTAACTTCCCTAATTTGATCCTTGCTTCACTCAAACATAATTTTATATATTTTAACACCATAAAACATAATTTATACAGTGGCCAAGTGCACAAGGCAGAATTGAAAAATATAGCTCATATAAGTCACATACTTTCATGATTTAAAAGCATATAAATTGCTAGCTTTCTCTTGGAATCATTTTAGGAACTCAAAACTCTTTTAGAAACCAATTGATCTCATTGAAATCACATAAATGTGGGTGAGATCAGTAGTTAAAACAATTTGTTCATGAATTAGATTTAAAACATCAAATCTTGCTCATGACATTCTTTAAGTTTACCTAAGCTTGGAAAAATCCCAAGACATAAGCTATTGGCACTTATGATTAGATGAACTCACATCAAGTCCTTCATCATCATCATAAGGCTGAAATGGCATTCATAGAATGCTTCCATTTTTCTAAGACTTTACTTGTGATACTTGGACAAGTCTTTGAACTCTAGGATGTTTAGGTGATGGCATAAACTTAAACATGCTATACACTTGTTTTATTCTTCATTATAAAATAAAGTGAGAGCATAAAATAAATATGAGATGCAACCTCATTATTATCTTTAAAGATTAGGTGATGAATTGAAATATAAACATGAAATGCAAGCTTGGAAATTTAAACATGATAATGCAAATTCATTTAGTTATTCTTGAGAGCTTAGTGATGGCATCAAATTAAACATGCTATGCAAGACATAAACATAAACATGAGTACAATTTTATTTTATCTTAACTAGAGCTCTTATAAGACTTTAAAGGAACATCACAACCTTAACCCAATATGTATCTTAATAACATAAAGTGAGCTTTAGAGTTCTTAGCACCAAGACTTCAAAGAAGTCCTTGGTTTTGAACTTCATCATCAAGCTCAAGAAAAGGACTAAGACATAAACCTCAACACTTTATCAAAGCAAACATAAAGGAAACTACTCATATTCTTTATTTTATTGCTCATGGGCTTCAATCTAGAGTAAACTCTTAGAACGGCCAACCAACTTTAAGGTTGGTAAGGGTAAGCTTAAAGCTATTTGAAAACATGTGATTAATTTTCTTAACAAAACTTTTAGTGATCTACTTAACATTTTTATCAAACTTTGTTCAAAGAAAGGAAAGAAAATCGAAACCTTGAGGAGGATAAGGAAAGGAAAACCGAAACCTTTGAGCAAGAAAAAAGAAAGAAACCTAGAGCATATATGGTCCAAGACCAAGTTTTTCAAACTTTAGAGGTTTCTCACATGGCATCACAAGACCATTATCTTGAAACCTCATCATCAAGCTAAAGTTTTTCTCAACCAAGGCCCTAAGGCCAAAATGAAGAAAGGAAAAGGAAAGCTTTGAAAACCAAGAGAAAACTAGAACTTTTCTTAAAGAAAGTAAAGAAAACTTTGAAATAAAATCCCTACCTAAAGAAGTCTTGAAAGAAATGAAAGAAAGCTTGGATCCTTGATGAAATGAGAAGACAAAATCTTCTCTTGGATGGCAATAAGGATTCGACCAAGGGAGGACACAAGGAAGATGGATTTTCCTTGGAAAAGTAAGCTTAGAAATGGAAATGTTTAGTGTTTGAGAGGTGGTTTGAGGTGGGGGAATGGTGGTTCAAGGTTGTTTATGGTGGTTTGTGATAGTGGAAAGGTTTCTTTGAGGAAGGAGGAAGAAGAGTAAGATGAAGAGAAATTAAGAGCAAATGAGAGAAAATGCAAGAAAGCTTGAACTTGGCTAAGCTTCTAAAGTGTAACAAAGTTATTCAAAGCTTGGTATTTATAGAAAATTTTGCAATATGGAGGCTGCCCAAGGAGTGGTCGACGACCTCATTGGCTTTGGGGGAGGAAAATATCTCTTGATTGGTATGGTTGTGAGTATGGGCAAGGCATGGTGAGGTATGACTTCAAATATGGTCCAAAGTATGACTCAAGGCATGATCCTTGGAGTGAAACAAAATCCACATGTGATGAATTATGGGGAGAAGTGTTTGGCCAACTTTGTGCAGCCAAGGGGAGGATGATTTGTTCATGTAATTGTGGTTTAGTGATGTGTTTATGTGTTTCTTTGATTAAGGTTTTGGTTAGGAGTTTGTAAGAAAGTGTTTAGGTGAGGTAATGGTTAATTAAGGTTGTCAAGACTTGATTTAGGGGGTGGTCTTACTAGGTTAACAATTTAAAACCATTCTTTTAGTCAAATGAAAGTATGGGCACAATTCCTTAATTTAAGGAATTGGAGAGAAAACACTATTCAAGATTCCATGACTAGGAATCTTGAATCAAAAGATATAATTAGAGTTTAACTAAACAATCTTAGGTTCTAATTAACTTTAATAAATAATTTTGACTCTAGATTAATTATCGAAATAAATTAATCTTCATTTAGAGCCTAATATTGCTTAGGTTTGCTTAATTACGTCATTAGGCTCACTGGACACTGTTCTAGGGGCAAAATGGTAATTTTGCACTAAAACTACTCGGACCTTCTGGGCCTGACTAAATATCCAAAAACACTCATAAACATTATTCCGAACTTTCTGGAAAGTTTCGGCTCAAACGGCACCTTTACTCGCATAAAACGCTGAGGGTATTTTGGTCATTTTGAGCCGAAAGTTTGAAAACGAGATTTTCACCTCAATATCAAACATTACATTTATAATCCCCTTCAAACATTGAGTTGACCCATTGGACAAGTCGACTATCCTCGAATTTCGGGTAAAAATGACCTTAGGGATATTTTTTGGTCATTTGTACTCAAACAGAAAATTTGGGCGTTACAGTGATACTTTGGTGTGAAGGTGTTGTAATTACTCTTGTTCATTAATACAATTTTTATTCCACAAATCGTGGCATGTATAATCTCAGCCATGGAATGTTCCTCAAGCTAATATAAATTGTATGGCTCATCTTGGTGCCTTTAGTCCAAAGATGCAACCCTCATTCCAAAACCAACGATTTGCTAATCTAAGAGGAAATACTCCACAATTGATAGATCACAATGTGCTTACTGATGTTATGAGAAGGAATTTAGGGATCCACTTGAAGCTATTGAAGAGGCTTGTGTATCGTAGACCATACCCTGAATGGGTGGATATAGTTCTATTCACTCATGGATTCAAGATTCCTGGCTTCACGCTTTTTGGAGAAGATGAAAAATCCACAATGGAACACATTAGCCATTTCATTGTAAAATGTGTTAAAGTAAGGAAAATGAGTTCTTAAGGATGCAATTATTTCCTTTATAACTAACTGGTTTGGATTTTACATGGTATTCAAATTTACTGCCAAATTTAGTGCATACTTGGGCAACATGGAACATGTATTCCATGATCACATTTATCAGCCATAGTCAGGTTATGCTAGCCAATCTTATGAACATTAAGCAACAATTGGCGAGTTTGAGACTAATTTTGTGGAAAGGTTCAGTAATATGATGAGCAAATGTAATGTCAAATTACCAGAGATTGAGTTTACCCCATGGCGTGGGAAATATTCTTTCACGGCTAAGAAAAAAGTTTAATTTCTTTAGAGTTTACAGATTTTACTCAATTAACAATTAAAGCTTATAGAATAGAGCAATTTGTTAATGAGAAAGAATAAAGGATAGCCAAGGAAATAGAAGACGTAAAACTAGAGTTGAGTCTCGATTGAATACTTTGACTTGGCTGAATGGGAGATGATTGAAGAACATGCCTTAATTTCAGATGATATGCTAGTAGTGACAGTTTCCAAAAGAATACTATTAGCTCTGCCACAAAAATTAGCTAGGGGCATCATGGTTGATAGTAAAAAGAGAATTTCGATACTGTTTTGGCTTGATGGCTGATTTTGGGTTTCAATCAATTGCTAACGGCTAAGATAGGCTTTAATTGTGAAGCATAAGAGCGATATTAGCAGTTAGCTAAAAGAATATTAAGCCTAGAATTAGCCATGGCAGTTTTATTTGTTTTTGTTTGAATGACCAAGTTATAGGATAAGGGTCATAATGCTAAAATTGATCTTAGGTGATGATTACGACTCAATTGATTGCAAGAACAATGGCAAAACTAATGATAGTCAGCCGAGAATCATGGGGGATTATGCTTGAGTAGCCATGGATAATTGTTCCACCTCTATTAGATGATCAACCATTTTTTCTCGCAATCACCAGGATTGGATTATTTTGTTGCAAGAGTAGCCATGGGGGTTATCTCCACATCAAGCAATGAGTTAACCAATGTATATCACTTCATCTAGTTGCCCAATAGCTGAATCTGCTAAAGCAACGGTAGTCACTAGATTAAATTTTCTTGGTGCAACCAATGTTACAAAAGCTATAAGATCAGGAGTTTGTTGTTCATAAACACTTGCCTTGGTTGTTTCAATATTCTCTAACTTTAGTAGCCCTAGTATTCAGCAATTTTGCTAGTCGTGGTGGCTACTAACACATCATTGGGGATCAATTGTAACTATAGATGAAGGAAAGGTTAAGGCAAGTTTAAGTATACCAAGCTAAAGAGTAATTTAATGGTTTTATTTTAGATTTTAGTGGATTAATTTCCTAATGAAAAATGCCAGAAGGCTCCTCATAAAATGTAGAGTTGAAATCTTTTGGAGCAAATGCATCAATATACCATTCTTCTTGTTCATCATCAATTGAGGATGCAAGGGGCATATGTTATCACTCCAAAATTGGCTAATTGGGCGCAAAATATAAAAGTCCAATTGTGAGCATTTAGCTTGTACTAGCACACACACCCAATGGAGGAAAATAGTTTGTGTTTTAAAATCTCAACCATGGAAGCCAATTGTAAAGTTTAAGTGAAATAATCATGGAAAAAGGGAACGGTCGATGCTTCAAGCTATGTGGGTTAGAGGTTGAGAGAGTACAGTTCATGGAAACATGAAAGTTATCTCAACGTGGATATCCATGTGGCTGATGGATCATAGGATGTTTTCAATAAATTTCAACTTTGTGTTTTGTCGATTTATACTTGTTTAAGGCAAACTTACACGAAGATACTTGGATCAACTCAACACAATAACACTTTTATCTTTTATTTCCTTTTCCTTTTCTAATATAGTTTAGTTTAGTTTAGGTGTAGTTTTCTCATCCAAACTTTATTGCGATGCTTTGGTGTGAAGATGTTGCAATTACTCTTGTTTATCAATAAAATTTCCATTCCACATATTGCCTTTGTCCAAAACTTATTCTTTAAAGCAGTTGGAGAACCAATAACTAAGAAATGGATTCTCCTCCTTTGTGCAATCACCTACTATTCTTAGGATCAAAGAGTGAGCATGTATTATTGGCTTTATTTATTCTAATAGATTTAGTCGAACCCAAAATTCATGACAACAATAACTGCAATAGAGTTTCATTTTGTTACATTCATGATTCATCCAATAATTTGTAATATGTATGATTGGATCTAGTAGCCTAATTAATAGGTTTGGATTTAGCTAGTGAAAAATAGTATAAATAGATATGTTATGAATTGTAATTGTCAAAACTAATATGTGAAATGAATTGTGATTTTCCTTTCTTATATTCTATTCCCTTTCTCTAGGATTCTCTCATATTTCTCCAATTCTCCTATCCAGTTTCTTATTTGTTACATAATCATATGATGTGTAAATTTTATTAAATAATATAATGATGGATCATGATGATTTAGGTTGCATTTATCAGGTTTTCATTGGTGAATGATATTTACAAATACCTCTATAAGCATTCGTGAGTTTGGACAATCTATTTTATTAATTTGTCTAGTAATCTCTTCTCAAATTATCTTATCACAACATAGTAGATACTTAAGTTTTAGCTACTTACTCATAAGATCATTCTTTGTTGTGCTTCATCTAATTTAATTAGCTCATTTCACTTTCCTCCCTTTTCACAATAGTTAATTGAACTTTCTTAATCTTAGCTTTCCATTCATCAAAATTTCCATTTGAGATTTATTGTTCTTCCCTTCTCTTTCCTTTCTTTGGATCTATATTTTTTTCTTCTTGATTAATACTCCACATGGTTCATAAAGTTTTGCATATGTACTTTTTTTTACAAAGATCAATTATACACATTTATTCATAATATATTATATTTGTTATCATCATAATTGCCAAAATGTATTACAAAATAAAGTTTGGAGCTAACAATATCCTTCAACTACAATAATTGATCGATGTACTCAAGTAATTGGAATGAGGAAGAATATATTTAGGTAAAGAAAAATTTGATCAATCTATAAAAGTTTGTTCTCTTTATTATATTCATACAAAACCTTGATGTACAAGAAAAATGAAGTCTATTTAATGGCATGATCAAAATAACATTTTTTTTTTTTGTATTATTTTCATATGCTTTTAAAGAAGGTCACAACCTTCTTGGGTAATTCACCTAAAACTTTTATTAATAACTTGGTTTTTTTTATACAAAGCTATAAGTATTCTGAAATTGTAATTTTATAAGAATATACATAAATTAAAAGTACTAATAATTGATATAATGATGTTGAAATCTCTTTAAAAAAAAATGAGTTGAATTTTTTTTTAAGCTTGATATTACTAGCCAAAACATAATCTTTAATATAGGCTTATGAAGAATCACAATGGTAAGTTTCGTAGGTTTATGAATATTTATTCATTTATTTATATAATTATTTTCTTATGTGATGTCTAGATTTTATTCGTTAATAAAATGAAGCAAAATAAATCATGCTAAAAAAATAAAGAAGAAATATAACAACTTTACTTTTAATTTGGAACAAAACTCTTTGTAATAAGACAATTTCCCCTTTCGTCTAATAAATGCTTAAGTGCCTTTGAAATAATGAATAAAAAGTACCCACTTAAAAAAGAGACTAAAAAAACTCATTCTCTAACTCTCTAAAAGATTAGGGGAGCCTAGGGAAAGGAGGGAGCTTGGGTGAGAAGAAGGCATGATTAGGATGGTACTTTGTATCAAGAGGCCAGCAAAGGGCATGTGGGGAATGTACAAACAAGGGGTAAGGGGCAAGAGAATGTGGTTTTGCCAGACAAACTAGTGCTAGAGGAGGAAGTTTATCATGGAGTGGTGAAGGTCTCCTTTTGGGATAAGGTTTAGGGTGGTCATCAAAACCTAAAACCCATCTTATAGTCTAATGTTGATCTCATCTTTGAGAACATGGCTAGGATTAAATATGATGAGGATGATCTCATCGATCCTAAAGTGTTTTTTGAAGAGCAGATCAATGAGAAAGCCACAGAAGTTCGATGTGATGCCCTTGTCCTAAAGCTTTTGAGGAAGTCTGCTAGGTTCTCAACCCTCAAGGCCAAGGACGTGGAAACTTTAGGTTGGTTATGATATTATGAGTGCTAACAATTATTATTATATGCTCAAATTTGATTTGCCTGAGGATAGAGCTCGGGTTATGTTGGGTGGTCCTTAGATGATTTAAGCGCATTATCTTGCAGTTAAGTAGTGGAGTGTTATCTTCAATCCAAGTAATTCATGCTTTGGTAGTACTATTCTCTGGATTAGATTATTGGCACTCAACTTTTTATATTATGATGAGAAAATGTTGGAGTTGATTACTAAGGCCATTGGCAAGTTAATTAAGATTGATCTCATTACTATGATGTTGGAAAGAGGAAATTATGCTCAAATCTATGTGAGGATTGATTTGTCGTTGTGAATAGAAAAGTGTGGATTCAAGATCATTGGCACTCTGTTGAGTTTGAAAGCTTGCATCTTATTTGTACCAGGTGCAATAGATATGGGCATGTTATACAAGATTGTTCTTTTTAGGACTTGATTGTTCACGATGATGGTGGTGGTTCAATAGTGGTGGAGGCTCCTGACAATCACGGTAAGGTGGAGGGAGGAATATGTGATTCTAAATTTTGGCGTGGATCATGAAACTATTTCGGAAGCAAATCAAGAGGATCCCAAGGAGGAAAGGAATGTCATGTTTAATAAATGGAAAAAGAATAGCAAAAATAAGGGAGAGGCTCCTTAATATGTTCCACATGATTCGCGACCTATGCATGTACATGAAAGAAGTCCTAAGGGATAGGAGAAGATTTTGCCTAATAAATTTGGGCCTAGTACTAAGGTATTTTCTACTAGGCCTAGTTTTGTTTTTGGGGTATCCAAAGGGAAAGAGGTTAGTAAGGGTAGGAGCTTCACCATTAAGCCCAAAGTATCTGTGGTGTCATCTAAAGAGGATAAGGATACAGCCTAATAATTATATTTGTCTCATCTTATTCCCAACTGAGATAGAAAAAGGGCTTAAAGGGATGACCTTGATATAGCACTATGTGGGGGTTCTTCGATAGTTCTTTTCAAGAATGTGCCTCAACTTGTTCTTAGTGAAAAGGAGGATGGTGTGGGTGTTTGATCTATCTCAAGGATCGGATAAGGCGAGTGAAGTGCTGCAATGGAGAAGGGTTGCTACGATGTTAACGAGGTTAGGGCTGAGGTAGCTGGTTGGGGTGATGCCACTTAGTCTCCTGGAGTACCTCCCCTTTTTAATCCTTTAGATTCTAATGGTTGTTCTAAGTTAGACCATTAGGGAGGCGGTGAATATAGCAGGCCGATGGGTGGTCAAAGAATTAGTGAAGAAATTTCATACTTATATCTTTATTGTTCTTGAAACCCACCATGAGTTTGCTAAAGCAAAGAATTTTTGGGTTAATTTGGGCTTCAATCTTTTTGCCATTTGTAAGGGAAATGGACATTATGGGGGAATTTGGGTTCTAAGTGCTATTGGGTGTCTTATTCTTAGTGGTGGATAACTTTTAGCAGGTCATGACTCTTCAGATTGGGGTAAGGGTTGAGTGGTGGTTTTGTACAGGAGTATATGCTTCTCCTATTCTAGCTAGCTATAAGAATTTGTAGCAGGAGTTGTGTGCTTTGTGGGATAAGCTTACTTTAGCTTAGATACTTGTAGGGGCTGTGTGGCAACCTGATTTTTTTTTAATTCCTAGCAATTTTGGCATGGGAATGAAACATTCCCATGATTGGTAGATAGACTAAAAAATTATTCCCTGGCAAATCTAATCCCAGGAATAGAATACATCTCATTTTCTATCCAATATCTCATGTGGGAATGTTTTATTCCTAGGAAGAAAACTATCATTTGACAAATTAAATTCCCTATACTACCCCTCTCATACCATCATATATTTAACTATTTTAAGAGCTTTCTGACCCCGCTTTGCGATCGTGTTCTCCCCTTCCACCACAAGGAGCTCGCCCCCGCCACTAGGAGCTAGCGCCACCACCGTCGCCATCGCAAAGACTTGCTACCACCACCGCGAGATGGATCGAAGGTATGTTTCACTACCATTCTCTCTCTGTTCCTTTCTAATTAAAGTTTCGATTGATTCTTCTTCTTCTTTTTCATCATCTTGTTCTTCGTCTTCTATGCTTCAATTTCTTGTTGTTCATGTTGGTTGAGGAGTTGGTTAGTTTCATGGTTGTTGAAGGATGCTATTAGATCTGTTTGAGAGTGTGCTTGATCGACCCTTTTACCAACAAGGGTAGATAATTAATGTTTTTTCAAAGAAATTTTGGTTTCTCTTTTAAGCTTTATCTTTTTGTGGGCACTGTTTGAAATCTTGTCAATGTGTTGTTTTTTTTAATGGTATTTTTGGTCGAAACGACATATAGGTTGCATCATTTTGTGGGTTGGAATTTGATGATGATGCATGTTCAGCTAAGCAATCATGGGGTGGTTGTGGGGTTTGTTGGGTTTTTTCCAAGGAGTTGGGTCTCTCATTTGTATCTCTATTTGCTGAGAGTGCTTAGGTTCAGGAACCATATATCAGCATCTTAGGAGTTAGTTAGGGGGTTCTAAGGGGGAATGTGTGTTTGTTTGTGATAATGGGTAACGGTACTTCTTGTGTTATTGGGTGTTTGGTGCCATTCAATGGCAAGAATGGTGTTGATTTGGAGTCTTTTGAGCCTTTGGATGAAAGCTTAGGCCATTCTTTCTATTATGTGAGGCCTTCCATTTTGAGTCTCCCCATTACCCTATCAAACTCAAAGAGGTTCACAATTGATTCTAGTAGCCTCGATTTGAGACCTTGAGTGGATCCTTTAGGCTGGATAGTATGAAGGATTCTAGATATGGTATCATGCATTCTTTCACTTTTAATCTTTTGTGGTTGAAGTTGGTATATTTTTAAAATTTCAATTCTAGATATGATGTGTTTCGGATTTTATCTAAAAAAAGGATGTGCTTCGTAACTTTTTAGTCATCTTAATACTATCACTAGTTGTTAATTTGTAGACCATAGTCAATCACAGGAATAGTGAGGACTTGGGATTAGGATTTTGATGGCTAAGTGGCTAGTCCTTGTAATCGTCGTTGATTACAGTCAATTTTCTATCTGTTTCTGTGGACATAGGTATAGGTCTATAGTTCACAGATATTTTTATAAGGAGTAATAGAATGATGGTATAATTATTGGTGCTAACTTATTTGACTCTTCCTTGTCGAATTTACAAGTTGATGTGAAGCGGCCATGTGGTGATCAAAATGGTGTTGTTAAGCAATCCATGTGTTTGACTATGATGAGTGTGTCAATTTGCTAATTTCTATGTTGAGTAAATTAACATGCTTCTAATGGCTAGCACACTTTCTTCATTTAGATTTAGTAAACAAATGAGATTTTGCTAAGCATAACTGGAGTTTTAAGTATGAGACCATATTCAACTGTCAAATTTGCAAAGTTACTCACCAGTTATCTTACTTCAAAGTTCAAATGTAATTGATGATTTAAATGCAAACTTTACAAGCTGCATAGAGATCACGCTGCCATGCCCACTAATCTCTTCCTTCAGTTAACCTGCAAAACTTAGAAAATTAACAAGTGCTTTAAAAGAATGGTACAAAAATAGCCCACGATACCATTAAGCTATGTGTGTGTGTGTGTGTGTGTGTGTGTGTGCAGAAAGGGATTATTTGATGGCCGAGTTATTTGATGCTATGTTTTTACTATTTTCACAGCATGGATCTAAGTGATAAGCATGACCAAAAGATGAAAATTATTACAATCTTAATTATGCATTTGGAGTTGATGAATAATGTTACATTTATTTTACTATTGGTTTGTTCAGCATTGCTTTTAGAGCAATTAGAGAAGAAAAATAAGAGAAGAAAGTTGTGGGATTATTATAGTAGACAATTGGTGAGGGAGGTAAATGTTGAAAAAATTGTTTTCTCTAGTAACTTAGCATGCATTGAGAATACAAGAATGGATAGACATGCATTTCATGTGTTGTGTGTCATGCTTATGCAAGTTGGGAAATTAGAACTAAGTAAGTACATGGGTGTAGAAGAAATGGTTACTATGTTTTTACATATCATAGCACATGATGTTAAAGTTAGAGTAGTGAAAAGACAATTTATGAGATCGAAAAAAATGGTTAGTAGGCGATTCAATGAAGTTTTGCTAGCCGTTTTGAGATATCATAGCCATTTGTTGAAGCAACCTCAACCAATTGGTGAGAATAGCATAGATGAAAGGTGGAAATGGTTTAAGGCAATTAGTTGTTAATGTTTTTCATTTGATGTGCATGACGTGGTTAAAGAATTGGTAAATTAATGTATATTTTCTTTGGGTTTTAGAATTGCTTAGGAGCCTTAGATGGTACACATATCAAAGTGAACGTTGTTGAGGCTGATAAGCCTAGGTACCGAAATAGAAAAAGTGACTTAATAACCAATGTGCTTAGAGTCATTGCTCCTGACATGTAATTTATCTATGTAATGGCGGGATGAGAGGGTTCAACGGCTGATTCTAGGGTATTACAAAATGCATTATCTCGTAATAATGGCTTTAGAGTTCCACAAGGTATTTAATCGAGCTTTGGTGTGTTATTAAAGTAACCATTGTTTTTCCATTCATTGACACTTTTGTCAAATTTGTTAGGTTACTACTACTTGTGTGATGCTGGATACATGAATTGTGAGGGATTTCTTGCACCTTATAGAGGACAGAGATATCATTTGAGTCATTTTAATCCGAAAATAAACCTACACATCCCAAGAATTTTTTAATATGAAACATTCACAAGCTAGGAATGTTGTAGAAAGAATGTTTGGATTATTGAAAGCAAGATGGGCAATTTTGAGAGGGAGATTTTTTATCTCGTTAAGACACAAGGAAGAATCATAACTGCTTGTTGTCTTCTACACAACCACATTTGAAGGGTGATGTCCATTGATCCAGACGATGGGATAGGAGGTCAATATATGGCAAATGAATTGGATGGTGAAACAATTCACCATATTGAGACAAGTGATGCTTGGGGTTGATAGAGAGATTGAACTTGCTCAAGATATGTGGCATAGATGGAGGAGAGGACGTCGTGCTTGAATATTGTCTTCATTTAATGCCTTTTTTTTTTAATTTTAGTGTAATTTGAACCTATATGACTTTTTAAATTTGAACTTATTTGAATTGCTATAATGTTATAACCTTGCATTTTGCTTTTATTGTTTTATGCAAGCTTTAGTATTATTTTATGCTCTGGTAGCAAGAATTACTTAGCTTCAATATATTTTTGACTTTTTTTATAATGCATTATTTAATTAAATTGAAAGCATAATGGAGGAGAGCTCACAACCAAATGCAAAACAAACTAAGTGTCAGTGGACACCTAAAGAAGATGCAAAGTTAGTTGAATGTTTAGTTCAGCTTGCTGCTACTTCATGGAAGTGTGAAACTAGGACATTCAAACATAGTTATACAAAGCACTTGGAGAAATTGATCAATGAAAAGCTTCCTGGATGTGGTCTTAAAGCTACTCCACATATCGAGTCTAGGATGAAGATGTTGAAAAAACACTACTTCACCATTGTTGAGATGATGGGTCCTGCGCTAGTGGTTTTGGTTGGAACGATAGGGAAAAAATGATTGTAGTGGAGAGAGGAATTTACAAGGAATGGGTGAAGGTATAATTTAAACTTTCATGAGTACAGGTATGCTGATTTTGTTTTTGATGACTAATAGTTTGCTTGTTTTGATTTTAATTTCAGTCACATCCCTATGCTGTTGGTCTTTACAACAAGCCCTTTCCTCATTTTGAAGATTTGTGAATAGTTTTTGGGAAAGATCGGGCTCAAGGAGCCAATGCTGAAGATTAGGCTGAAGTTGTTGCTACTTTGGAGGCTAAACTAGAAACACAATTGAATGGCATGGATGTGAATAAAAGCCTAGATTTTAAAATGGATGAAATAGAAGCAGAACATGAGACTAATAATGAGGTATACATGATTTCTTTCTCTATCCAAATTCTATTAAAGTGTAGTTTAATTAGTTCTTCCATATACTGCATACTAATCTTTGTTGGATTGGATCTAAGAAGTGCACTAAATAGTCTACACTGGGACAATTAGAGTGTCAATTGAAGCAGCTTAATTCCAGCGCTTCTAGATAAATGTTATCTGAAAAGTTTCCTATACTCATCAGCCTCTTGAGCCATCTCTTGTAGGTTTCTGTTATCCTTTCCTTGTACAAATCAAGCTTTTGTTTCAACTCCTTCTTCTCATCCATCTGAACCAAAGACAAATAGCAAATAAAGAATATATATAAAATTAATCACAATATTAAAGTTTACAGCATAGTCATGAGAAGAAGATATCATGCAAGAAGCTACTTAAACAACTGTCTATCACTAATAACTAGTACCATAATGAAAAATGTTACTCTCTCTTCTTAGCAAATTTTTTGTACAGGACTACACCAGCATAGTCATAGATAAGCTTGATATTTAGCTAGCTAGGTAGAGTACTTGAAATTTAGTTTCCTTTGTTTGTATCTATCCAGTTTCAGTTGTGTTTGCAAAATGTCATGAGCTCATGACCATCTCTATGATTTTGATACTTTAACATAAGCTTCACAAACTCAAATTCCTGCCCACCTCAAACACTTATTAGTGTCTTTTCTGTGAAATGAAGATCTTTGGTTCCATGCTAAGGAAGTATTGTATATTCATCCTTTCTAGCATTGGTTTTTAGTTGTATATATGATATGACATGATCATAATTGCTCTTTCACTCTACTGCAAATAGCATTGAACCAAAACATATCACAATTACAAGCCATACAAAAATCATGTTTATTGTTAAATTTGTTGCCCATCATTCAGAACATACTTTTATTCGTGACTAAGTTGAGCTAATTGTACTTTTGGGCTCCTGAAAGTGAATCCATAGCTCAAGGTGCTATGGGTTCTTCTTCTACCCAAGAAAAGAATAAAAGAAAGAGAAGAAACAAAGGCTCCGATGCCATGGATGCATTGAACCGAACAATTACCAAAATAGCGAATGTTTATGAGAAATCGTCAGATAATATTCTAGAACTTGTTTCTTATTTCAAGCATGAGAAGGAGGGAGCTGAAAGAAGAATGAACACAACTATTCTAATGAAAGAAATTGATGGCTTGTCAAATCAACAACGATTAGGCTGGAGAATTATTACAAAGGACAAATTCTAACGACTACTTTTACACACTAACACGAAGATAGGCTAGATTTGGTTTTGGATCTACTTGATGAGTCATAGTTTCTTTTTTTAGAACAATTTGGGACTTGAATTAAAACTTTTTGTATAAATTGGTATCTCTTATAGTGGGTTTGACTTTAGTAGTAGATATATATATATATATATATATATATATATATATGTGTTTGAATTGGTATTCATAGCTTCATTAATTTTTGGTTAAAATAGGTATTTTGAGTTAAAATTGTTAAGTTTTAATTTGCATAGTTAATTTTATAGTTAAAATTGTTGATTTTTAGTTACAATAGATATTTTTTGAGTTAAAATTATTAATTTTTGTGCTAAAACAACTAATTTTTTTAGTCAAATAGTAAATTTTTTAGTGTAAATTGTTAAGTTTTAATTTGAATAGTTAATTTTATCATTAAAATTGTTGATTTTTAGTTAAAATAGGTTTTTTTTTTGTTAGAATTGTTAATTTTTGTGTGAAAAGAGTTAATTTTTAGTTTAAATGGTTAATTTTTAAGTTATAATTATTTATTTTTAGTTTAAATAGTTCATTTTTGAGTTAAAATTGTTAATTTTTAATTAGAATATTAATTTTTGAGGCAATAATTAATTTTTAGTTTAAATATTTGAGTTTGAGTTAAAATTGTTAATTTTTAGTTTAAATAATTAATTTTGTAGTTGAAATTGTTAATTATTAATTAGAATAGTTAAATTGGAGTTAGAATTGTTAACTTGTAGTTAAAATAGTTAATTTTTAAGTTAAAATTATTAATTTTGGCATTAAAATGATGAGGGGTATTTTGGGAATATCATACAATATTCCTGGAATATAAATAACAACCAAACATAAGAATGCTAATTCCTAGGTATATTTTACAACAATTAGTACTTCTATTAAACGCTTTTAAAATATCATTCTTAGAATTATATTCCTAAGATTAGCATTCCTGAATACTATTTCTAGGAATATAAAATAAACCCCCTGCCACACGCCCCCATAGGGGATTTCAATGAAATTCTAGCCCCTGGTGAAGTGAGAGTATGTGAGTTTTCTTTTAATAGAGCTAACAAGTTCATTGAGGTGTTGGATGTTTTCGTCTTTTGGATGGTGGCTCTTCAAGTGCTTTATTCACTTGGTGCCCATCCGTTTAGGGTAAATGCTTCATTTCTAAGGGCTTGTACAAGGTTTTTGTTGACATTGGTTAGAGAGAAAATTCTTGAGGCTTTTGTCAAGATCCTTCATAGGGTTTAGTCTTATAATCATCCGCTTATTCTTTAGTATGATGGGCTATGGAGAACCACTGGTCCTAGGCCTTTCCATTTTGAGGCTTCTTGGGCTATTCATGAGGACTTTGAAGTTGTTGTGGTGAATGCTTGGAGAAGGGAGGATGATCAGGTGTGGATGTGGCTACAAAGAGTTAATCATGGTGCCATGAATTTCAATAAAATTGTATTCGGCAATATCTTCCAGAGAAAATAGAAGCTTGAGAGTAGAACTAGTGGGGTTCAAGAGAAATTAAACAAATTTGACTCTATTTCTCTTGCTATTCTTTAGTGGGAGCTATAGAAGGAATAGACGAAGGTCCTTAAGTAGGAAGAGTTATTTTGGTTCGAAAGTCAAACGTAAAGTGGGTTAGGTATGGGGATAGGAACACCACCTTTTCTCATACTCAAATGTTTGTGCGTAGAATGAGAAATAAATTCTTTGAGTTGTTTCTTAATGATGAGTCATGGAGTTCTGATGAGGAGGCTTTGTGTAACATCCCAAATTTCACCTAGACTAATTGACTCAATAGACCTATGCAATTGATTTACTGACTAGACGGTTGATCTTGACCCCATGGTGGTAAAGGTCAACATTGATGATTTATTGTTGATTAAAGTCATTAGCATATTTAGAAAACACGATACAATTAGATAAGAGTTGAAGAAAAATTCAATAAAAGACTAACTAGAGGTAAGTCACATTATAGGATGATTAATAAGTGATTAGAAACTTAATTGAAAATTTAGGATTAATGTTAATAAAAGCATAAAAAGGAATAACATGAGATTAATTCAATTTGAGTTACTAGATTCAAACTAATTAAGATGTGTTAGCTCATATTCAAGGATTAATTAATTAGTGCAAATAAATGGCTAATGACACAAATCAAGAATAACCAATAATAAGTAGTCTTAAGACCTAAACTCTATATTAAGCATATTAAACATAGACAATTTAATTTAATTATGAGATTAAATTTCCCAATCAAGATTTTATCTAGTAACTTACATTAGATAGAATAAATAATATTAAAATAATTAAGTGTTTCTAGGAAAAGATGCAAGAAATTATAAAAATATTATTACTTAGTAGAAATTATAAAAATACCCGTATAATATAAAGGAAATTATTAAACTATCATTGCCTTATAAATAAATTACAAAGATACCCTTATTCTATAAATAAAATTACAAGAATGCCACTGATATTGTCTAATTACTAACATACCATTGTCTTGGTTTAGAAAATTATCACTATGTCACTACTTTAATAATTACAACAATGTCATTGCACAAATCTCTAAGCATGTCTTTAAGCAAGAATCAATCTAAGCCGTTATATTAATGCAAAAAGGTAAACTAACCTATAATAGTAAATCTCTAGAATGGATAATAATTTATCAGGATAAATTTCTAACAATTTATTTAACAATGTGAATAAGATACTATTAGATAAATAATTTAAATATTATAATCATGGATTAAGACTCTAATTAGTAATTTGATTAATTAATGAGCATAGGATTCGAATTAGGAGATTAAAATATATTAAGACAAGGATTAAATTACTTATAGCTAAGATTCCAAAAAGTGTGATTAACCTAAAATATATTATGACATAATTCCTATTTAATTTAAATACTATGACAAGATAAGAAAATATAACACATACATCATTATCACATGCCTATTTTCATCCACATACATGTACATATATACAATTATACGATTGGAAATTAAATCATGTAATAATCATAAAGTCTCATGACATGAATATATGATACATGCATGCATGAGAAGAAATAAAATCATCCCATAACCCCTAGGATACCTCACAGCCGCATCATTATTTTTGGGAAGGAAAATGTGATTTGATCAATGCTAATGACACATTAAAAAAGCTTGATAGAAGTCATAAAATGACAACTTGTCATAAACATCAAATATAGGCTAGGACTACTTCATATATTGAAAGCTCAAATGGTATAGAAACTAACTAGACAACCTAACTAAATCCTAACTAGTATTTACAATAACTAAATGACCTAACTGAATGAGTTTTCGAGAGCAAAAATCCCCAAACACAGCCCTTAGTACAGCTGCCTCTTGGCCTATATATAGAGGAAGTGTGAGAGCTCAATTGCTCTTTACACACTCCCACTACTCCTCTTTTTCTTGTCAAAATTTCTCTAAGTGTTCTCACCTCTTATTCTTCTTTTTCTTCTACTCTTCATCTTAAGAGATTTCACTTATCCTTAGATCTCATTCAAGCACTTGCATTCTAACCCACAAGCACCATTAGCCTCACAAGAGCTATACTTTTTAACTCTGAAAAATATTGTCTTGGTATACAAACCTTGCAAGCAAAGGATCAAAGAAAATCACCCTACACCAAGCCTTGGTTTGAAGTCTTAGGAGTGAATAAAATGACTCATTTAAGCCTCTACACCAAGTGATAGGAGTTTCCTCCTTCGTGGTGCAAGCATCGTTGGCTTCTAATCTTGTTTTTTATTAGAATGCCTCAAGCTTGTGTTGTTGATAAGAGTTTTTTAATGATTGTTTGTGAAAAATACTTTTATGAAAACTACATATTTTTCTCTGTTTGTAAATATTTTTATGATGTCTTCATGCTCAAATGTAGTTTAAAGATATAGTGTGAGATCCTTGTTTTGATGAAGTGACATAAAACATTAAAAGGGCATGTGTTGGATTTTTGGTTGTTTTCTAGCTATACATACTTTGAAATATAAAACTCACAAATATGAAGTGTTTTGGGGCAAAACTGTTTTTTCACAAACTAGACACATTAGAACACACTCTCTAAGAAGAATCACCTAAATATGAATTTTCTAGCTCAAGATATAATTTTTCAAAGTTGAGCCAAAGACTAAAACTTTATATCTAATCTTTCAGGAGTAAAATAAGTATAACTCAAGATAGAAAAATGAAAATGAAGTGAAACTAACTTTGTTGAAAAGATAATAGATAGAGGGACACAGATATATATGCCTCACATACTAGTTTTAACCATGGTAGAACAGTTTGGAAAATGAAATCACAAATAAGTGTCCTGAGAAAATCTGAAAAGCAATAAATTTATAAGGGCATAAAGATAAAACCACAAGTGTGTTTTTTTAATTAAATTACCCCTAATGCAAAGCTTGATAAGTTAGGAATCTGTGAATACCTTTGGAAGGATGAAATAATAATTATTTTAAAATTTATGGTTTTTCTAATAAGATATGTTAGATCTAGAAAATAGAAGGTTCAAGTATTGTAAAGAAGAAATTTAAGAAATTTGAATTTGTAATAGCCTTTAAGAGAAAAATTACATATAGAAAAGTTGTAAGGGACTTAAAAAATATTTAAAGAAGCTCAAAAATACCCAAGGATAATATTTTAAACGCATTAAAGATATTTATGGAATACAGGATGGTACAAAAAGGATTCAAAGAAAAGAGGTTTTTAAAATTTTTATGAATAATGAGAAAGAATTCATAATGTATAAACAACAAGATTTCCATGACCTTTTAAGAACACTAGGGGTTTGACTTGATGACGTAGGGTGTTTAATATGAGATTTGTATGACAAGTCTACTGTATAGTTATGAGATTTTACATGAGATTATCTACTGTTGGCTTTGAGATTTGTATGACATGTCTACTATTTAGTTATGAGATTTTTATGAAACATAATGTATGAAAACAATGAAACTAACAAGTAAAATCTGGAAATGTGGACTTAATCTTACGTTTAACCTCCTACACTATTGGGTAAATCCCATGGAAAAACTCGAAGGTTGTGGCGATAGCCACGGTATGAGCTCATTACCCTACAAGGTGGTCTAAGTTACTGATGAAGGCATCCTATGGGTATTCTAATGAAAAATAGTAAATAAATTCACATCTTAACTCATAATGTGTGACTTAAGCTATTGATGAAGGCATCTCGTGAGTATTCTAATCAAAGTAATAAATAAACTCATGACTTAACCTGCAATGTGTAACTTAAGGTACTCAAGAACACATCTTGTGAGTATTCTAATGAAAATAGTAAAGAAACCCATAGCTTAAAACACAATGGGTGGCTTAAGTTATTGACGAAGGCATCCTATGAGTATTCTAATGACTCATGGCTTAACCCACAATGTGTGGCTTAAGGTACTGATGAAGGCATCATGTGAGTATTCTAATGAAAATAATAAATAAACTCACTACTTAACCATTATATGTGGCTTAAGGACTGATCAAGGCATCCTATGAGTTATTGAGAAACATGCGAATAAAAGGAAATGAAATGTCATGCACGAATCTTATGAATGGAAATGTGTACATGACCATTTAGTTTAACTGAGGTTATTGTTATGACTTCTTGAGTATGGTTGATGAGTTATGACATGTCTACTCTTGGTAATGTTAAGAATAGTCTAAAAGTAACCTTACTTCGGCTAATCATGTTTGTGAAAACTATGAAATTAGAATCTTTATTTGCACATGTTTTTATAATAAGCTCAAAGTGACTTGGATGACAATGATGAAACATTTTAGTGACAAGTTGGAACTCCTATTAAGAAATCATGTATTTCTCACTCCTATGTCTACTTCCATGTCGGTCACAGAAAGTATGGATCAAAAGGTGACCACAACTTGGCACATAGGCCCCACCACCTGTGAGCTTGAAAATGATTGGACTGTGGTGATTAAGACCACCACCACAATAGAATACCACATGCATTTGAGTCCCTTTAAACCCTTTTCCTACCCTGGCTCAATCCCTTACAACAGAGCACCATCCCACACCTCCTTTCATTCCTAGTATAGGAGTAACTAATGGATTAAGTATAACACCACAAATTTACAAACTTGAGTATGGATGGGTTAACCCAAGTGCGTTGGTAGGGGAAACATTGCCAGAATATCATCTATTGGAGCAAGAAGATTGACTCAATGTTCCTCCTAAAGGTCACTTTGCTAGTGGCAACCCAATGCCTATGGTGCCTGGTATAGAAAGACATTCTATTTCATGGGGTGACCTTTTTTTATCTAATGATGAGGATGAGGATGAAGATTCTTTCGAAAACCAAGTTGTTAGGCTTCTATTACAGTTAAGTCTCTAGTCTGGAAGAGAGCCTGCATTTAAGGAGTTGGTCAGCAGAGGATGGTGTAGCAAGCAAAGAGGAAAGATGTCATTTAGGGATTAGGTTTCCATTTCCTATGTCTTAGAATTTATATTGGTTATGTACTAATCTATATTTCAGTTTAGATTTATGCATTGGACTATTAGGTGTAGATTGGTTAATAGCTATGTGTCGTACTCTTAGTTAGACTTATGTAATGTATTCCCTTAACTAATTACAACTATCTATGATTAAAGTAATGTGTATTACGTTAAGCATTATAGAATTATTCATGCTATTTACTTCCACATAACTAATTGTAAGTTCATGTTCTCAAATTATTAAACACGTTGATAATGTTGTATCTCCTATTCTCTACAAGCTTAAACTTTCAAAAACTAGTTTGTACAAAAGAAAAAAATTAACCATTATTTTTCTAAGTTAATTTCATATAAAGTGATTGAAAAGCATAAATGACAACTTAAGTGTAGTTAGGATATACTAGGTTGTTACATTTTGAACAAGAGGCTTTGAGTTTTTACCAAAATCTCTTCTGCTCTAATGATATTATTGATATCTCTATTCTTTCAGATGTCCTTTTCTCATAGCTAGGTAAGGATGCCTCTTAGAGTCTCTTAAAGCCAGTTACCAATGATGATATCCTTTTTGCACTTAGAAGCATATTATGTCTTCATTTAATTCTCTAGGTGTTGATGGGTTTCAGCCCTTTTTCTTTAAGAATTTTAGGCATCTGGTTAGGGATTCTATTTGTACCTTTGTTAGTGATTCTTTTATGTCTAGCTTTGTTAATCCTACTTTAGCAGAGTATTTAGTCTTTCTAATTCCAAAATAGGACCAATATGTGTGTATGAAGGATTTTCATCCCATTAGTTTATGTTTTGTGCTTTATAAGTTAGTCACAAAGGTCCTTATGAGTCATCTTCGATCGTTTATAGATAGCATTATTAGTCCTATACAAAGTGGCTTTGTGCATGGGAGAAGTACCCATGATAATGCAATTGTTGCGCAACAAGTTTTACACTATATGAGGAAACCTAAGGACAAAAAGTTGTTGGCTGTTAAAGTGGATCTTGAGAAAGCTTATGATATGGTGGACTAGGGTTATATGAGTTTCTTCTTGAGCAAATTTGGTTTCCTCCGTATTATTCACCTCATCATGTCTTGTATGACTTCTTCTTCCATGTCTTTGCTTTGGAATGGGGTGAAGCTTCCCACTTTTCTCCTCACAGAGGGCTTCACCAAGGGTACCCAATGTCACCATATCTTTTTATTCTTTGCATGGAAGGTTTGCCTCACTTAATTGAGCACAAGATTATGGATGGTAGTTGGAAGCTAATTAAAATTTCTAGAGAAGGCCCTCCATCTATCTTCTTTTTTCTAATGACGTCCTCTTTTTCCTTAAGGCTAGTGCTTCCAGGTTAGATTAGTGGTTGGGACGCTTGATGTTTTTTGTAAGGTGTCGGGGCTTAAAGTTAATTTGTTTAAATCTTGTGCTATGTGCTTTGTTAATGTCTCAAGACAAAGGAAGGTTCTTTATCCTTTATCCACTTTTCTTTTGATCTGGGAGCTATCATGGATTCTTGTTGCTCTTTAACCATCCTAAAAGAGGACTTTTCCTTTCTAGTTTGTAAATTGAATTAGCGGTTAGCTTCTTGGAAGGGTAAATCATTAAACAAGGCAAGGAGGTTGACTTTAGCTAAGTCTATCCTTTCTTCTCTTCTTATTTATACTATGCAAGTCTTTTGGGTGCCATGATCCATTTGCTATGAAGCCAATAGGGTGATTCATTATTTTCTTTGGAGTAAGAATAATGCACTTTGTGCTTTTCATTTAGTTAAGTGAGACTTTGTCACTCGGCCTACTTTGGCCAGGAGGCTTGGGATTAGGAAATCTCGGGAGATGAATATGACTCTTTCAGAAAGTTGGTCTGAGAGTTGTTGCATACTAATTCTAAATTATGGGTTCAAGTTCTTTCTAATAAACACCTTAATAATTCTTCTATCCTGAGGTTCCTTTTCGTCTTTGGCACTGTATGTTTGGAAAGTGATTTGTAAGCTACTACTAATCTTCATAAGGGGTTCCAACTAAGAATTGGTTATGGTTTGTCTTCCTTCTGGTATTATTCTTAGACTAGGGGTAGGTGTCTATGTCAAATTGTGGACTTTGTGCAAATGTCAACAACATTCTCTTCAAAATCAAAAGATTTAATAGTATCATTAAACTTAACATAGAATTGTTGTGAGGCTTGATTCAATCTATATATTGATTTCTTAGGTTTGCACACCATGTAACATTTTCCTTCATTTGGAAAACCTTTAGGTTGATCCATATAAACTTCCTCTTCAATATTGCTATTCAAAAAGGTTCGTTTTCATATCCATTTGGCATAGCTTTAAGTCATAATAAGCCACCAATGCAATAATGATACACAGTGAATCTTTCTTTGAGATAAGTGAAAATATTTATTTATGATCAACACCATCATTTCGAGTATATCCTTTAGCAACAAGCTAGACTTTATACCATTCGATATTTCCATTTGAGTCTCACTTTATCTTAAAGGCTCATTTCCAGCCAACCTGTTTAGCATCTTCTGAAATTCCACGATGACCCAAACTTTGTTTTCTTCCATGGATTTTAACTCCTTTCATGGCATCATTCCATTTTTCTGACTCAATGTTATTTATGACTTTTGAAAATGAAACTGAATTTTCATTGATTCCAATGTCTGTTTCTTGGAAATAAGTCTCATAATAGCTTAGAATATCTAATTTTCTTACTTTTTGAGATCTCCTCAAGGGAATTTCTTGAGACTCATATCTATTAGACCTTTGTGAGTTAGTTTCTTCATTAGGTGTTTTATCATCCATAACACTATGAGCAATTATGGACAAAGGAACAGTTATGGGTATGGGAACATTCACTTTAATTTCCTTTATATCCACATTTTTATGTTCTTCACTCCTACTAACTTCATCATTTTCAAGGAATTTTGCATTACCATTTTCTACAATTTTTTAGGTTATGATTAGGATACTAAAAGATATACCCTTTAGACTTTTCTAGATTGCCAATAAAATAGCTACTTACTGTTCGAGAATCTAACTTCTTTTCATGTGGATTATATACCCCTGCTGAAGATACCTTAAACTAGGTTTTCTATTAGTCCACAACTCAAGGAGTTTTAGGAACTGCTTTGATAGGAACCCTATTTAGCAAATACATAGCAGTTTTTAATAGTTTAATGCATACATTCACAAGAATTTAGGTAAAGAGGAATTACTCATCATACTTCTAACTATATCCATCAATGTCCGATTACGCCCTTTTGCCATACCATGTTGTTGTGGTGTGTATGACATTGTGTATTGTGCACATATGCCATGTCTTTTTAGAAGTTTTGCAAATGCACTTGGACATTGCCTGATTTTACTATGTTTTCTATAATATTCACCACCCCTATTAGACCTTACAATTTTCACATTTTTATCTAATTGTCTTTAAACTTTTGATATATATCTCAAAAGCATCAATTGTTTAGGACTTTTCTTTAAGCAAATAAACATACCCATAATGTGAAGAGTCATTGATAAAGGTGACAAAATAATTTTTCCCACCATGAGTTGGGACATCAAAAGGTTCGCATACATCGGAATGTATAATTTCAAGAAGTTGGTTGCTCCTTGTGGCATCTTTCTTGTTATGTTTAGTTTATTTTGCCTTAATGCAATCCACACACAAACCAAGATCAGTAAAATCTAGGTTTTGTAGAATCTCATTCTTTACTAATCTTTCTAGCCTTTCCTTCGAAATGTGACTGAAGTGTTTATACCACAAGTATATTGAACTATCTTTAGGCACATTTAATTTGATGCTCAATAAGTGAGGATTCAGAAAATTGATTATGAAGTTTCAGCTGTATAAACCATTAATAAGAACACCATAACCAACAAATTTAGAATTTTGACATAAATTGAAACAACTACGTCCACCATTAAATATAAAACGGCAATTATTCAACATTGAAAAAGAAACTAAATTCCTAGATATTGAAGGTACATAAAAAGTCTTTCAAAAATCTAGATGATAGTTAGTCTCCAAAACCAAATGATAAGTCCATATTTCTTCAACTAGAGCTTTCACACGGTTTTCCATGTAAAGGAAACATCTTATTTGGCTTGTGGTTTGGATCGTAAGAAATCCCTGCATTACATTAGATACATGAGTTGTAGCACCAGAATCTAGCCACAGAGAATTACGAGGAGCATCAACCAAATTTGATTCAAAAGTATATACAGATATTTCATTCATACATTCCTTTTCGAACCAAGTGCTATGTTTAGGATAATCTTTCCGAAATGTTTTTGCTTCTTATAGAAATGACGTGCTTTTGCATTAGCATGTCCTTTCTTCTTAAAATTCTTGGCCTTTGACTTTAATGATTTGGTAGCTCCTTGAATTAAGTTGAGAAAATGACCACCTAAATGCTTAAATCTATTCTCCTCTCAATAATCTTTTCAATCATTTCAATAACATCTCACTTTTTCTTCATGAAGTTATAGTTAATTTGGAAAACCTCATACTTAGAAAGTAGTGAGTTCAAAATAAATTGCACCATATTACCATACCCATTGTCTATAACCTTACAACAATTTTAGTCATCTCAATAGTATGTTCTTGCATACTCTTCAACCCATGAAACTTTATGGCCCTGACTTGAATAATTAATGTACTACTTATTAGCAGAAGAAATGGCCTTCCACAAACCTAAGGTATTCTTTAGCACTTTCTATTTGTGGAATGCTAGTCTTAATGTTGTTTTCAATAGTTATTCCCATGAACATGATGCTCAATCTATTAGAACATTCTTATACCTTAAGGGCGTACTTTTCTTCCTCATCACTGGCATCAATAACAGTGGATTTTCTTCCCAAGTGAAAGTCAAGATCCAAAACACCTAAGTGGAACTTCACTTGTTTACTCCATTCAAAGAAGTTTGAGCCATTAAAAATAGTAATGAATGAAGCTTGCAAATGAAGAGAAATTGCTGCAAAATAAATCATACAATATTCATTAATTTTATCATATATTCATACTCCAGAACAAATCAAACCATATCATAGTTCACCTTTGGAAAAATACTACAATATACCAATATAAATAGATGTCACTTTTATAATCATTGACAAATTAAATATTCTCAACTAAACACATATTATCTTTGGACAATATGTGTATTTGATTTAAGAATTTTAATTTCTCACATTCATGTTTATTAATCACAGAATAAGATTTTCCTTTGGGTAAATATATGTTCTAGTAGTTAATTGACAATCACATTCTTTGATAGCATTTCACATCATTTTAACTTGAATGAATTTTGCTTTCAAAAGAATTTGAAACTTATTCTTTCACTATTCAAGTCAAACAAAAATGCACTTCATTCTTGAAGAAAAATTCTTTTGTTTCGTAAAGTAGTGTCCACACATTATGGAAAGAAACTGTGGATTGCAATTAAATTAGCAAATATTCATCGTAAAGTACATCATAGTAAAATTCCCAATTTCATATTTAGGGTTCATATAAATTGGAAGGAGAATCACGAATTTCACAACACTTGCTTTGATACCACATGTAAATTTATTAAGCAAAAACATACTAACATATAGGATCTTGAAAGTTGTGATTTTCTATACCTAAATAAGATGAAGAAGAAGTCATGATCTTCAAGAGCCTTGAATAGAGTTGAGATAAAATGGTTTCTCTCCTTTTCCCCCACTTTCACACACATGATGATGAAAGTTTTCTTTTGATGTTAGCAGAACTAAACATGTATGTTTTTTGGGTAGAAAGAAGACAAATTTATGTGTAAAAATCGTTAATCTAATGCGTCCATCTAGCATTAGTGTCAACAGATGGATTAACTTAATTTGAAATTAAGCCTAGTAGTGGGCAGTTATTATCTTTATTATTTTAGGTGACTAATAGAAGTTACAACTTGGTAACTTCCAACAACCCTTGGATCTAATTACTCAAGTCATCCAATCGCATAGATGTATTACAAGCACTTATTCAAGATTTATATCATGCAATATGCATAGATTGAACATTGGTGCTCAAAGCCTTAAGATTTTTTTATGGCCTTTGGCACTTCCCCTTTTTCTTCACTTTCTTCTTCTTCTTCTTCTTCTTTTTAATGGCTTAGGATATGCAAATATTACATCCAGATGGACAATACCACAAGCTCACGACAAATAATTTATTCCAAAAAGAAAGTCAAAGAATAATAAAATGAGCCAAAAACTTAAACAGGGCTCAAAGAGATTCTATATAAATTATTAATAAAAAGATCAAAATAATGGTGAATTAAAACAATGTTAGAAAAACTTTAACATCTACCACTATAAACAATTAACTGCCTAATTTAATTAATTCACCCAATGGAAGGAAGACAGTGAAACATGATATGCCTAAAGTGACATGAACCAAAATCTAATTAAACAACTAGAAATCATAAAAGCAAAACAAAATAAAATATAAAAAAATAAATCAAAGGATAGCAGAGTACTACCCAAATTTGGATTGGTATTCTTGATGATTTCAAATGGGTATGATAGCTTTAGACACTTGACATATCCTTTTGATTCCATCCATTACTTCCTAAGCCTCCAAATGTGCTCCTTATGATAAGAAAATATTAAAAACCATTAGCACAAAATAATTACTCATTGAGAATTACTCCTAAGATAACTTAACTATAGAAATAAAACTAAGGTAAAGAAAAACATAACAAGGAAAACATAAAAATTTGGGTTGCCTCATTGTTTATAGCCCTAGCTTGACTATGTCCTCTCCAAAATAATGTGTCAACCTTGCTCCATTGACAGTGCACATTAGGATGTTGGATCTCCATTGCTCTAAGAGGGTGAATTTTCTTCATAATAAATGGTCTAGACCATGTTGATTATAATTTGCCTGGGAAAAATTGTAATATGGAGTCGAACAAAAGAACTTGTTGCCCAAATTCAAACGTTCTATCCTTATTTTGCTATCATGGTAGAGTTTGGTTCTTCCCTTGTAGAGTTTGAAATTTTGATAGGCATGTAGAGAAAAAATCACCCTTTTTTGGCAATCTCTTTTCCCTAGCTTCCTTCATATCAAAATTTAAAAGAATAAGCAATAGAACAAATTAATATCAAAAGACCGAACACTAATTGGAGAAAATCTTGAGTTAATCACAATTGACACCCATAAAAGAAAAGACACCCATATTTCTATAGTGGAAGTTCTACCAAAGTTCGACCAAAGTTCTCTATTCTTCCTTTACATAACCAAAAAAAAAAAAAGAAACAAGACCCAAACTAATCTTATTTTCCTAAGAATAGACACAAATCATGTCTGGAGAAAGAGAAAGGTTAGGCTTCAAAAACGAAGATCATGCTCCTACTTAATAGACCGTTGTCGAAAAGAGTGTCTCCCTGTCAGCTCCACCCCTTTTTGCATAATGCAACATCACTCGTGTCTTCATATTTGCGAAATATTCTAAGATAGGCGCCAATGAGTTTTCTATACTCTTCATAGGATCTACCATTGTGTGCACATGTTCAAAAGATGACGGGAAATAAAAGTTGAAGGGCTTGGGATTCCTTATGATTTTGTTAAGCTTGATCCTCATTATTGCAGCCTCTTTTGCTTCTAGCATTCCGTGGCCTTATCCACAATAACACAAAGAAGCGTTCATCATCGTCTCTCCCTCAAAAGCCATTACTATTAAGAGAAGCATTTTTTTTCCTCATTGAATGTGTGATTTTCTTTGCTGAGGGAGTGATTTTCTTTGTTCAAGGAGAATGGGTTTTATAGTGGAGAGGGAGTATGCACCTTGTAGAATCTCGTCAGGTAGAGAGAAAGGTTAAACTTCAAAAACAAATATCATAATAGATTGTTGTTAAAAATAAGTGTTTCCCCCATTTAGCTCTAGCCCCTTATTCCAAAATGCAAAATCATTTGTGTCCTCGTCTTTCCCCAAATACTCCAAAACAGATGCCAATTCATCTTCTATACTCCACATAGGATCTGCCATTGTGTGCACATGTTTGAAGGATGATAGGAAGTAAAGGCTGAAGGGCTTGGGGTTCTTCACATTTTGTCGACCTTATCCAGCGTTCTTTAACAAATAAAATGCTTGAGATGGAATGGGCGGCTGTAAGTAAAAGGTTAGGTGGCAGGACGACATTCAATGTTTCAAAGGTCTGGATTCCTTGGCCTTGTAAGCTATTCCCTCTAGGGTCACCTCACGAAAGCTAACTTTGACGTCCTCAAAGGAGAGGTTGATCCTCGTTGTTGCAGCCTCCTTTGCCTCTATCACTCTGGTGGCCTTATACATAATAACACAAAAGAGGCGTTCATCATCCGCTCCCCTCAAAAGCCCATACTCTTAAAAGAAGAATTTTTTCCCTCATTGAGGGTGTGGTTTTTCTTTATTGAGGGAGTGATTTTCTTTATTGAGAAAGAGTGGTTTTTATAGTGGAAAGGGAGTACGCACTTTGCAGAATCTCATCAGGCAAAGAGAGAGAGAGAGAGGTTAGGCTTCAAAAACAAAGATCATAACAGATCATTGTCAAAAAGAATGTCTTCTCTATTCAGCTTCCAGCCCTCATTCTAGAATGCAAAATCACTCGTGTCCTTGTCTTTGGCTAGATACTCTAAAGACAAATGCCAATTCATCTTCTATACTCCATATAGGATCTACCATTGTGTGCACATGTTTGAAGGATGACAGGAAGTAAAAGCATAAGGGCTTAGGGTTCCTTGCGATTTTGTCGAGCTTGTATAGTGTTCTTTCACAAATAAAGTTCCTAAGATGGAAGCGAGCAGCTATAAGTAAAAAGTTAGGCGATAGTACGACATTCAAAGTGTCAAAGGTCTATATTCTTTGGCCTTGAAGGCTATTCCCTCTAGGGTCACCCTCGAAAGCTAACTCTAATGTCCTTGAAGGAGAGGTCAATCCTTGTTATCGCATCCTTATTTGCCTCTAACTCTGGTGGCTTTATCCACAATAGCACAAAAGAAGTGTTCATCATCCCCTCCCTTTCCAAAGCCATTACTCTTAAGAGAAGCATTTTTTCTTCCTCATTGAGGGTGTGATTTTCTTTGCGAGTGATTTTCTATACTCCACATAGGATCTGCCATTATGTGCACATGTTCGAAGGATGACGAGAAGTAAAAGCCGAAGGGCTTGGGGTCCTCACGACCAACATTCTTTCACGAATAAAATGCCTGAGATGGAAGTAGGCAGCTGTAAATAAAAAGCCAGCTAGCAGGTACAACATTAAAAGTGTCAAAGGTTGGATTCCTTGGCCTTGAAGGCTATTACCTCCAAGGTCACCCCCGAAAACTAGCTCATCCGCGAAGGAGAGGTCGATCCTCATTATTGCAGCCTTTTTTGCCTCTCACTTCTGTCCTTATCCGCAATAACCCAAAAGAAATATTCATTATCCCCTTCCTCAAAAGCCATTACTCTCGAAAGAAGCATTTTTTTTCCTTGTTGAGGGTGTGATGTTCTTGGCCGAGGTGGTTTTCTTTAGTAAATTTTATCCTAACATATTTTGAGTTTCTACTAAGTTAATTTATTTTTCTTATCTTAAACAATTAATGTTTAAGATCTAACCATTTGATCTATTTTTTAAAATAAATATTGATATAAAATTATCGAATAAAACAAGTAAATTAATTATTTTTAAATGAAATTGAAAGTAAAATTACTCAAAGCATTAAAGAAAAGAGGATGTTACAAGACCAATGTAATAATTAACGAGAGTCCAACAATTGTGAGTAAGATTACTTTACATTATTATGGTGTAGTCTATGTAACTAATAAACTGACTTTAATAAAAGGGGATTAAGATGATGGTCATTAATCTCTTAAAAGTAAATAGAGTTAATGGAGGCCCCTTTAAAATAATTATTTAAAATTCCCTCCCCTCTCTCTTTTTGAAAATGGTTGGCAGTTAGTCCAGATAAAAAGTAAAGACAGCCAAAGGAATGGTATCTTTAGCTTCTTCACTAGCAGAGAAGAAACTAAAAGGAAAAAGAAAGAGAGGAGAAAAGAAAAAACACTCAAAGAAAGTCAAGAAGAAGAGATCAAGGACATCAAAATGGATCCGGTGTATTATCGTACTCCTTTTATATTCCATTGTATATTAATCATAAAATCTAAGATCTTTAAGGGTTTTATAATTTTTTGAACTGTGTATTAAACAATGGAAATTATGGTTAACATTGTACTTATAAAAACTCAAGAGCTTTTCTTTTTTACCTCTTAAAGGCTGATGTGTCAATGATTAATTTGAAAGTTTACTATAAAATTTTAGATTCTATTATGAGAGTACGAGGCTAGTTTCTTTTTTTAATTTTGTCACACAACAAAACGAACTTTTATGGATAAATTATATATACTCCCATTGTTAATAAAAATTAATTTTAATTTTTATAGACAATTTAAATCGACTAAACCCAGAAAAAAAATCATTGTCTAACAAAAATACACATACAGATTATGTTAATACTTTTATTATGTGGTGCCATTCGAACTTTTATATGATTTACAAATTATGCAGTTAACATAAATGCATTATGAGTTATATAAGTTTTGAGCTAGATAAATGTATATTTTTTAACAGCAGCCGTTTTCTAAACGCGATATTTTTATCATTGTCAATTTTTTGTTTTCCATGCCAACCAATTTTTTCCTTGAAAAGTTGAAATAATTTAGCTGGCTGTTTACAGCAACATGGCCCAGCTACAATACTACAGGACAATGCTACAGGACCAAAGAATTGTCGGTGCTGGTTTGTTGATTCGTAAGGATGAATCACAGATTCTACAAATCCTTCGCCGACAACCTGGGATGCTTATTTCTCGCCCAAAATACGTGTGATATATAAACAAAGTTAATACAAGAATAAGAAGGATTTATTACAAGCTGAGATTTTGTACGAGGATATCACTGCTGAAACTTATATGGATTTAATTTAAGATTGACTCCATGTGTTATACTATCAATTAATCATGCTTTAATAAATTATTAAATGGGCTCAAATTATTATATCTGTTTCTGAAGTTTAATTTTTAATATTTTATCAATATATTATTGAATGTTTATATATTAAATAAAGTTAAGACCTCACTATTATTATAAGTATATCTAAAAATGATTATTAGATTTGTATGTATACAACCTCTCTATATTATTAGCAGTGAATGAGTGCAGAGTACGTCAACAGAACATTGTTTATGCTTATTTTATACTTAAAAATGGCTGGTGTTATCAATTAGTCTCCAACCACCAATATCTGAATTTAAATTGTTCAAATAAATGTAATTTGAACAAGCAGAGTGATTGGTGCAATCAAATGAGTTTGCTAGACAGTTAGCAGCATAGGCATGATTATTAAATTCCAACCTCAAAGCATTTGATAGAATAATTCATTCAATCAAATGTAAACGTGACCTCAACATTTTTTTTTTCTATTTTTTAGGGTATCCATCACTAAATATAGTAATTAATCCCTTTATATATTATAAGTCTATTTAAAAGATAAACACTAACCACAAATTTTAAAGTTATTTCATTTTTAAGGTGAGAATTACACTCTTAACATTTGATAAGAAATTCTAGAGCTCTCACAACAAAAGTTAAAACAAGAAATTATCATAATAAGTCATAACTCATAAAACATGATAAGCAAATTCATAAATTTATTTTTGCACAAATATTTTCTTTTCAGTGAATTAACTTTCCATTATTTTTCTTGAGGAAAAGAAAAGCAATATGAATTATGTGTCAATAATATAAAAAAATTGTACACTTTAAATAATATTATAATAGTTAATTTTGATACACTGCATATTATTAAATATGGTCGACTACCATACTACTTGAAAATAAAATAATTTGGTTAAATGATAGTATAAATTTCTTTCTTGCAGTGTTTGTTCATATATCAAAATTGAACTCAATATTATAACACATTTTTACTTTTGATTGACTTATGATATATATTATTATATAATAATATGAAAATTTTACATTAGTATTAGGATTATATGTACATTAAATTTATGCTAATTATATAAAATGAAATAATTATTTCATCATTCACTTTCACATTTTTCTCCTTGAAAGTTATAACTATTTTTTAATAGATTCCACGTCAAGATTTTAATTAGGATTAGTCCTTTTTCAAATTATTCGATGCATTTCATTCATAGGGCTTTTAAGATGAAATGATTGAAATTTTCAATTCACCACTTTTTTATCTTCATTTTTGTTGTTACAACTTTTTCTATCTTCTTTAATTATAAAATTAAATTTTTTAATATTATTTTTGCAATTAAAAAATGTAGTTTTAGGATTTTTAATTTTGAATATATTTATAATGAATACAATCACAAGCAGGCTGTAGGCTTTCTAGTCTCCACAATAAATTTAAGTTTTAAAAATTAAAAGCTTTTTGGTTCTTTACATAACTTACATCTTAAAAATAAAACGTAAACTATAGCCAATTTTAAACAATATTATTAACCCATAAAGAATAATATATTATTAAACGATTATATGAAATTTCTTATATTAAAAATGTATCAATATTAAATTTTAATTTTATGTACGGCAACAAACATACCAATCTTATAATAGGTTGAAATTGAGCATTAAATTAAAGCTTTAAATGGGAATTACATTTCATAATTCTAATTTTATGTTTAGAATAATGTGTAGAATTGAAATTATAATTTTATAAATTGATTTCATATAACCGAAAAATAATTATGATGAGTTTTTCTTAATTCTTAATTTATACGTTTAAGAATTATTAATTTTAAAACTTAAAAATGTTTGTCCTCTCTTTAAAACATCTATTATTTTTTCTTTTTATTTATTTTCTATTAATTATATTCATTTAAATTTAATGATTATATAAAACATTTTAAAACAAAAAATTCTTTAAATTTTAATATATTATTTTATATATAAATGATTTTCAAAAAATAAAAAAATAGCATTAATTATCTTATTTAAAATTATTAGACCTAATAGATAGTAATTAAATGGATTCCTTAAACATTTGGTCAATAATTTGATTCCTAACCGTTAATAAAAATGGTTTCATGTCCAAAGATTGGATTCGCTGGGACAAAAAAAAATCTTATTTAGTTTTAATTTTTAATCACATATTTGAATTCTACTCAAATCATAAATAGGGAATCAAATCAAGAATATATATTTTTCTCAAATAACATTAACACTGTCATACTTTTCACATTTTGGAAAAAAAAACACACACACATGCACACGGGGCCGGGATTTGGCTGAATTACCATTTTTTTTTCAAACGAACAGCACCGATTCTGATATCGCTAGCTGTTGCGTCGAAAGCGCCATTTAAGCTTGAAAAAAGTGGGAGGTCAAATCCTCAAAAACCTTGTGACGCATTCCTCCCAATACTGAAATTTTTCTTGCAAATGCGAGTTGGGTTGCTTCTTCTTCTTTTGCGTGCGTGACAAAAAGAGCTTGTGGTCCCCTCTTTGTTGCCAAGTCTTGTCCTTGAATCCCGGGAGTTTATTCATTCTTTCATTCTTTTTCAGTTTCACTTCCAGTTTGTGTGTGTTTCGGATCTAAGTGTTCAACCTTCAACCCATCCCAATACCTTATTAGTTGTTTGTTTTTGTTAGTCTTTGATATGTCATAGGACAGTCCAACCAAAAAACGCAAACAACACAACACAACACAACACAACCCTCAAAACACAAAGGCTGTTGCAACTTGCTACAACCTTGAACAAACCAAAAAAAAAAGAGAGAAAAAAAAATCCTCAACATAACACGACAAAACTTGTGCCAATTGGAAGCCAAAGAACACAGTTATGGGGTTCCAAGAAATGGGAATGGGGAAATGGGGTTGTCTGGGATCCCCCTGGGGGCAAAGAACAAGTACAAGAAGATGAACAGCGAGCTTCGGGAGGACAACGATGCTGATGATGTCTTGACCCAACAGCAAAAAGAAGAGAGGAGGAGCAGTACAAGGAAATATGTTATGGCCTGTGCCATCTTTGCTTCTCTGAACAATGTCCTTCTTGGCTATGGTAACGCTTTGCTTTGAAAAAGTCTCTGGGTTTTGGTCAGTTTTGTGGAAAAACTAAAAAGTCTTAGGTTCCTGCTTTGGTTTTGTCGCTGCTGTTGCTGCATTTTCCATTGACTATGCTACTTTGTTTTTGTTAACATTGACTTTTCTATTTGCTCCCATTTCATTTTTTTAGATCTGATTTATCTTTGTATTCTAAAAATCTATGACGGCAGATCTGCCAAACTTTGGGTTCAGGAATATCAAACTTCGTATTTGGATCTTATTTTGGAGTTGAATTTTTAATTTTGAATCCTGGTTCCGGGGATGTTTTAGAATGGGTTAAAAGTTTACATGATTTATTTTTGTGAATTTTGCAGATGTAGGTGTCATGAGTGGGGCAGTTATATTTATCAAAGAAGATCTGAAGATATCTGAGGTTCAGGTAGAGATTTTGGTTGGTATTTTGAGCATAATTTCTCTGCTGGGTAGCTTAGGTGGTGGAAGAACATCAGATATAATTGGTAGAAAATGGACAATGGCATTAGCCGCAGTTGTATTCCAAGCTGGTGGACTCACAATGACTCTTGCTCCTTCGTATGCAGTACTAATGATTGGAAGATTTTTGGCAGGGATTGGGATAGGGTTTGGAGTTATGATCTCCCCTATATATATTGCTGAGATATCGCCAAATGTCAGTCGAGGGTCTCTTACTACATTCCCAGAGATTTTTATAAATGTAGGCATATTGCTTGGTTATGTATCGAATTATGCATTTTCTGGACTTTCAGCACACATTAGTTGGCGGGTAATGCTTGCTGTGGGAATTTTACCCTCAGTGTTCATTGGCTTTGCACTTTTCATTATCCCTGAGTCGCCAAGGTGGCTGGTAATGCAGAACCGAATCGAAGAAGCAAGATTGGTGCTGCTGAAAACAAATGATGATGAGAACGAAGTGGAGGAGAGACTTGCAGAAATACAGCAGGCTGCTGGATTTGCCAATTCTGATAATTCCGAGGACAAACCGGTGTGGCGTGAACTGCTGTTTCCTTCTCCTGCTCTTCGCCGGATGCTGATTACCGGACTTGGGATTCAGTGTTTTCAACAGATCTCAGGAATTGATGCAACTGTGTATTATAGTCCTGAAATTTTACAGGCTGCTGGGATTGAGGATAACTCGAAAGTTCTAGGTGCTACGGTTGCTGTTGGTATAACAAAGACCATTTTTATCTTGGTAGCCATCATTCTTGTTGACAAACTAGGTAGGAAGCCCCTTCTCTTGATAAGCACAATTGGGATGACAGTTTGTTTGTTCAGCATGGGGGCTACACTTTCTTTATTCGGACGAGGGCCGTTTGTGATTGCATTGGCAATTCTGTTCGTTTGTGGGAACGTTGCTTTCTTCTCGGTTGGACTCGGCCCTGTATGCTGGGTTTTGACATCTGAAATCTTCCCTTTGCGAGTGCGTGCTCAAGCTTCTGCACTTGGGGCTGTGGGTAATAGGGTCTGCAGTGGCCTCGTGGCCATGTCTTTCTTGTCTGTATCTCATGCAATTACTTTTGGTGGAACATTCTTTCTTTTTGCCGCAATTTCTGCTCTTGCCATTATCTTTGTATACACACTAGTTCCTGAAACCAAAGGGAAGTCATTGGAGCAGATAGAGATTATGTTTCAAAAGAATGAGCATGAGAGTCAAGGAAGTGAAATGGAGCTAGGAGACGTTGAACAACTTGTGAAGAACAAAACTGGTTTAACGAATTAATTGATTAGACCATGTCTTATATTTGACTCTGATGGGTTAGTCATTCCATGGCAACACACATTTCAGATCACCTTTAAGTCTAAGCTTCATACCCGTGCAATTCTGTGGAGGACTTTACTGGAATGGATGATCTTCTGTGACCAAAGAGAATTCGGGATATACAAGGGACAAAAGAAAACATGAAAACAAATTGCATTCTTATTGTATACCAAACTTATCCTTGCTTGTACAATTTATTCTTATTCTTATTACTTTTAATTACATCTAAGTCAATTATATATAGCATTGTATATGGAAGATTTTTGGCGGAGATGATCTTTGTCATCACGTGGTTCTTTGAGATGTCCGAGACAGTTATAAGATGAAGGGATGTAATAAGATGAAAATTCTTTAATAGATTATATTCTTTCCAACTCTGGTATCTCATTGTGATTAAGACAAGCTACCATGTTTGTTTTTGTAAAATAATTTTTAGTGAATAGTTGATAGTGGTTCCTTGTGTAAGTTCAGTTTGAAAGTTTGTCAAATTATTCAGTTGAAACATATCCAGTGTTTGTACTCATCCTTGTAATTTCAGCAATTGAGTTTGCAAGCAGAACCTCGTCTTGCACTGCTGCTAATCCCAAAAGTTGTATGGGATTACATTTCAGAACCATGATTATTAACAGTATGTAATTTCTCTTGCAGGAGTTTCTGGTTTTGACGTTAGCTGTGTTTGAAATGTGTACTTAAAAGGTCTTTTTACAAGCTCACTAAATGAATTTTAAGCGTGATGGACATGGACATCCTGTTGTAAAATAAAGTTGTGACGGGGAAAAGAATTGTTTATCGCTTCAATTGCTATCATGGGGTATGAATTTTATTTAAGTAGATCTACATTCTATTTAATGATAGAAGAGAAGTGAGTTGACGTGGTATCCATATCAAGTTACAAATAATATTTTTCAATAATGTATTGCCTCTGTAAAGGAATATCTAACATTTTGAGAAAATTAGTACATTAAAAAGATAATATAATATACCAATTTTTTCAAACTGCAATTATTTATGGATGAATGGAGTAATAGTATTGGCGTTATTATCTTATATTTTTGTCCTCCAGTTTTGTTAGATTGCTGGCTCTAATCTATGATCCTTTTTGGACCTAAAGGAAGATGAAATGGAAAGAATGGTGTAATACAGTGCTCGTTACAGCTACACAGTTTGTAAAGTAAAAGTAAAGTATAGAAAAATAAGGATAAATTGCTAAAAGATAAACGTCATTGATTCATTGTGTGTTGAGATATCATAATCCAATCTAGTACATAGCTATTTATAAACACCACGAAGCAGTTATTCAATCACTAAATACACTAACATGATTCCTAAATATGGACCTAGCTCCACACGCACTAAACAGGCTAACCAATGCTTTGTCATGTGTCCTAGGGAGCATTCCCACATTCTTTAGTAACCTCCCAGAACTATTATCCATTCATTTTTCCCCTTATTTAAATCAGCATGCACTTTCCTTAACCGCTCCTATTTTCATGTGTGGATTCACAAAATGGTAACCAAGATAGGCTATTCGTATAAGGATGACCACCAAGGCAGGATGGAACTTTGAATCAGTTGAACTAACCAGCATTGCAATCTTTCGTCTTAATGCAACAGGAAGATAACATTCGGTGCATTGAGTAATAAGAAGTTAAAAACATTAAACAGATTACCTACAACATGAAAGTGAAAACATGGGACGTTCATATCCAGACTAAGAGTTGGTCTTTGATGACTCATTTAGAAGTCCAGCCATTGCTCAAAATATACACAAGTTCTTGGGGAGATGATGCCATCTGGTGTACAATAATTTATTCGAGGACAAACTCCACATGGAATCGAAGCCATGGCACCAGGTTTTTGTTCCCCTCTAACACCACCTTTGCTTTTGCATCTATAACAAACTCTGCCAACAGGAACATTTGCGAAATCCCGAATCCATTGCTCTTCACCTCCATGATCTCATCATCCAAAACCAAAGTTTTCAAAATCTCTTCTACTTGCTGTGTTGAGACTTCAGCAGAGAAGAACCCGCCCTTTCTGATCCCGTCCAAGACTCCATCACGCGTGACGACTTTCTGCTTGGAAATGTACTTCAAGCAAACATCCTTCATGAGGTTTATGACATCTGTATCAAGATTCCCTTCACTATACCAGTCCCCACCAGTGATTTCCTTGGATGGCTCAAACTCTGCTGCCATGTAGTGCTTTCTCCCTTTGTTTTGGATGTTAACAACCTCCTTGATCAGATTCTTGGATTGAAGCAACTTCAGGGATTTCTTGACCACACTGTCAGGGAGGTTTGTTTCTCTTTTCATGTCTCCTGTCCAGATCCCCATGTCTTTCTTGCTATGAATGAGATTATAGAGTACACGCTCTCCATCTGTCAGAGTATCAGATACTAAAGCCAACTCTTGCCGCTTCCGTTTAAGGGAACCCATTCCTTACAAGAGAAAACTGGCAAAAGCAACATGTATGTAGTTAATAATAATAACTGAGAAGTTCATTGAAAATTGAAAGCAATTCACACTATAAAATGAATATTACATTTCTGAAAATCAAATTATAAAGAACAAAGTTGATAGAGCTGTGAAAGCGACCAACCTGGATAAGTTGTTGGTTAGAACAGCAGAAGAACGCAGAACCAAGTATCCATAAATCAGGAGTAAATGTTATTGACTTATTGTGGCCCTCTACGAACTACGAACTACGAACTGGTTTCCGCGTTCCATTTCGCGGTTCATTGGCGTATTGATGCGGTCATTGGAGTACGGAACAAATGGCTAAAGATTATTAGAAAAACGCAGAACAGAGAAGAAGAAGAAGAAGATGACGATGAAAGTTGTTGCGATGTTCAATGATACCCTAGATTGATTTGTGCCGTGGCTGTTCTCTCTCTATGCCGCGGTGCACCCTCTTCTTTGAAAAGTTGGGGAAGGTTTTGTTTCCTTTTCAGACGAAAGAAAAAAGCCCAGACCTTTGAAAAGTGCGGATTAAATGCATACCTCCGTCCTTTTTGCTTTTGTTGAGAGATTTTTTTTGGTCAATTTTTTGAGACTTCCTCTGCTTTAGCCAGACTATAGGTCTTGGCTTCAGGGCCTCCCTCACGGGCTTTCAAGCTAATCGAATAAAGCCCATGTTCAGACCAAATGAAAATCACCTTGAAAGCTTCCAATTCTTTTGACTGAAAAAAGAAAAAGAGAAAAGGAAAACCTCCAATTCTCGACAAAAACAGAAAAACGTTTCAATTCAGGTAAAAAAAAATTTGTTTCAATTGATTAGTCTAATGGAAAAGAGAATCTTAATATAAACTCAGTTTTATGATTCTCAATAAATTTTTATAATATTTATATAATTTTAAATTTATATTTTACTTTGAACTGTTAATATATTATTATATATAAGTTCACTGAATCTAATGTCATCCTCTCATTATTCCAATTAAAATCTTATTATGAGTTTAACTTCTATATACTAATAATATAAAATAGTATTACACTATTAACTAAAAATGAATTCATCTAAATCATAAGTCATTGTCGATGATTATGATAGTGAGTAATAAATATCCATGATTTGACACTTTGGTGAAATTGTACTATATTTGACACTACAAATTAAATTGTGAACGTATTAAATTAAATAAATTAAAAAGTATATGTAATTTGTAGAAGTTATTTTATATTTTATAAATGTAATTAAAATATTCAATGCTGTAAATTGTGATTTGTAAAAAAATAATAAAAATTAATGGACTAAACGTGAATGGAAATGATTTTTGTGGGACTAAACGATAACTTTTAGAAAATGGGGACCAAACAGAAAAAAAAAATGTTATATCTTAGAGGGACAAAATATTATTGTGAATTAAAATTTGAAAATATATTATATGATGTATCATTCTAAAATAAACGTCTACTTGATCGGATTTATAAAAGAATATCTAAAAGTAAAATAAAAGATTCAAACTATGATAAGAGTTTTCAATTTTTTTTTAAGTAATTCAAAAGGTATGCTGCAACTTACACAAAGATGAGGAGCAGTACAACATAGTTCACCATGCACGTGATAGGTAGTCAAGAACTTACAAAAAGAAACAAAAAATAGTCCCACAACAAAAAATACATGATTGACTAAATAAATGGCTTTTGCATGACTTGTTTCTATCATGAGTTAATTATGTTGTTTACTTATAAATCTACAACGCCTCGAGCCATATGGATTTAAATGAAGTTATTGACATATTAGGTACTACCTAGAATGCGGTATAGTTGTATCAAAGCTTATAACAAACCCAAATGAACATATATGCCCATGTCTTTCTTGCTATGAATGAGATTATAGAGTACACGCTCTCCATCTGTCAGAGTATCAGATACTAAAGCCAATTCTTGCCGCTTCCGTTTAAGGGAACCCATTCCTCACAAGAGAAAACTGGCAAAAGCAACATGTATGTAGTTAATAATAATAACTGAGAAGTTCATTGAAAATTGAAAGCAATTCACATTATAAAATGAATATCACTTTTCTGAAAATCAAATTATAAAGAACAAAGTTGATAGAGCTGTGAAAGCGACCAACCTGGATAAGTTGTGGGTTAGAACAGCAGAAGAACGCAGGACCAACTATCCATAAATCAGAACCCACAAATGAAAAGGAGAAGAACGAGGACGCAGACCAACTACCCTAATAGTACAAGCAGAACACAGACACCGTGGTGGAGGAGGAGGTGTGGCGGCCTGAATGGAGGAGGAGATGCGGTTGTGGATAGTGAAGGGCGAACAAGAATTGCTGAAGTTCAGAACAGCAAACAGCAGAAGCAAGGGACAAGAAGAAGACGAACAAGCGGAGGCGAAGGGGGAGGGGAAAGCGCGGAGACCAGACAGTAGAAGAGATGGCAGAACCAAGGTAAAGCATCCGGCGGCGGCAGCAACAAGAATGGATATGAGCCCAAAAACCATGATGGGCTAATAAGCTTTCCTGGGAGGCGACATGTTGAAACAAGAACAATAGAGGAGTTGGGGTTTTTTTGTTTTGTTTTGTGTCTGTATTTTAAGAGTTAGTCAAATGGTCAATGGGTTTTATTTTGTTTTCAAAATATGTATGAAAATTACCCTAGGCCCGCCCATATTTGCATTTTATGTGTGTTGTATGCCAATGGTAAGTGAGTGAGCTAAATTGAAAGAAAAACATGGGTTGGCCCGGTTTTATCCAGCTTAACTGGTAGGTTAAGGAGGTAACCATTTTGATCCACTTTTATATAAAGGTATGACTTTAGGAATCAACCCACCATTTTGGTATGTTGAGTAAATCATTATATAAAATCCTGTGCCATATAAATTTCTGAACATGACAAAGGGATAGGCGGATAGCCCCACTCAAAATTTAGATATTTAGCCAAAATTATCATTGTTAGAAGACATCTACATCTACATCTACAACAAGTCCATGCCCAGAAGCAGCAGCAGAATAAAAAAAATATCATGGTAAGACAACTATCAAGTAGTCTGTATTTTCAGGGCGATAATAAAATAACCAAAACCCACGAATCATAATTGAAACAACTAAGCATTTTTTCATTAGGTGGAATCTAAAACAAGCAATACCAGTATATCTTTCCTGATGATTTTTTTTCCTTAATCTCTCTCGCTTCATCAGTATATCTTGCTATCCTCAATAGTCAATAGTAGAACATAATAATACAGAAAAACAAAACAGAAAAAAAAAAAAACAACAAAAGGGTTGAAGATAAATAGCAGAACTTCAATAGCAAATTGCAAGGTTGGGTTTTTTAGAGGTGGGATTGCTCAATTCAGCAAACGAAACTTTTACCAAACAGCTAGCGTGCAATTTATGCTTTGCACACAGACACACACATCAGCTTGTATATTCATCCAAATGAAAAAAAGAATGAAATGATTGAAGGGCAACAAATAAAACATATATAAGAGGGTTTTCTTTGATTATTATTATTATTATTACCAGGTTTGAGTGGGATTGGGGACGTGAGTTACTTGCATATCGTTATGTATGGTCGCCACTTCTTATAGGAAGGGAATGGCAGCGCCTAAATTTCTCCTATTCCTTTATTTATGCATCAACAAGTGGAAGAATATAAGTAGTTGCAATTATTTCAGCTTTTTAATTTTTTTTTATTTCAGAAAAAATTAATTCTGATGTATTAATTTTCCAGCGACCATATCATCTAATCAATTTTTTTTTTAACCCAGGATATTAAGGGATAGAAGGTGAAGGTAAGAGTCAATCTCGTAACTTTCTGTAACTTATTGAGATATGCAGAGTCCCTTACACGTGACTCACTTGCATCTAATCAAATTTGTATGTTTATATAATTTTTTGAATGATAAATATGGAAAGATGTTATTCGTCCTCAAGATATGGCAAGATGTCGCTCACATCTCACGGGTTAAATGCGATGTGAATTCTACTTGAATGAGTCCACAACTCATCTAACGGTGGATAAGATGTAGTTGACACGGTATTACATATATTATGAATACAAATAACGTAACTCATAAATATGAAAGTCAATTATACTTATGTGACAACAAATAATTGAATAAAAATATAAAAATATTTTATACTATCTATATATTAAAACTAAATTATTAAAATAAATCACTTTTTATAAAATTTATTTATATAAAATTTTATTTAAAAATTAAATATAATTTTAATATTTAAAAACACATTTTTATATATAAAAGAGCTATAACAAATGCAAATATTTTGTAATTTTTCATTTTATTCTACTATTCTTCACTATCATGTTTTAAACTCGCAGATACATTCAGTGTAAATTACACTAATGTATGGTTAATTTCGGTGGATCAATTTTTTTAAAGTAAGATAGAAGTTTGCATTTAGTGAATAAAAAATTTAATGCAAAAAAAATTGTTTTTATAATACATTAATTTAACTTAAACTAGATTAAAATAAATGTTAATGAACTTCAAATACTAATAATATTTTTTATATATAATAAATGCTAATATTATCTTTTTAATTTTGTATAGGGCATGCTTTTTTTATATATAATATATAATAAATACTAATAATCTACTGGGCACGCTTTGATTGCTGAAATGTCTGCCAATGTAATATCCTCCTTTTTTTCATTCTTCCTTATTGAAATGATATGGTTCTTTATCTGTGTTAATGCTGTATCATAGCATGAGGCTTTTTCTAATAATAATAAGAATGCCACAATTCTTCTTTTTCTAATTCTTCATTAACACATACGAGTGAGATTAAGCAGACATCAACATAACACAAATAAAGGTGGTCTCATCACATGAAAAAATCATCTGACTGAAACATAATACTCCCAAATGGTACCAAGATCCAAATCAGTTCAGATACAAGAATTTCACCCCCCACCCTAGTTCCCAATTTGCTGACACCATAGACCATGTTTTCCCATCCTAGCTTGCATAATGACACAATTGAATAAGGGCATAAAGAATTCAAGAATTTAGCCTAGGCTTCACGAGTTTGAAGAAAGAGCAACAGCATGGGCTTCTAATTCAAATTCAGTGAAAAATAGCATAATATAACCCCCAAAATACAAGACAAAAAATAACCCAATCTCACTCTCAGATTAAAAAAAATACATGTATCTGAAATGGTAGTAAAGTGCAAGGACCGACAGAGACCACCCACCCACGCCAGCCACCGCGAGAAAAAACACTGCCACTGCCTACTGGATGGTTACGCCGCCGCTGCCGTTAGGATTACAGTGAGAGTAAGATCGATTGTTCAAGACCGTGAGAGGAAAAGAGGGAACCCTAGAAATCCTAATTGATTGGCCTTTGTGTGGGAATTTTTTCCTAGTCGGACGAGTTTATTTAGTGTGCCACAGTGTTAGTGGATTAGTGATACTGTAGTGTGTTTAACCGACCCGGAAAGAAGCTTATTGGGTGGGTGTCTTGAAATTTGCTTCGGTGCATTTTCGAGTCAGATTCTAGTGATACTTTGAGATGGTCGAATTCTACTAAAGTCAAAAAAAATTTTACAGGTAGATATTTTTATAATAATTAATAAAAAAATTATGAGATTTTATAATTTAATTAATATATTTTATATAATTTAATATTATTTTTCTATTAATAGGTTTTTTTAAACATATACTATAAAATTCTATTAAATTTTATTTTTAAATTATAAAAATTTATAATTTTATTATGTATAATATCTAAATTTTTATATATTACTTTAAACTTGAGTTAATGGTGGTTATCTAGTTACTAATCGAGTTATTATATATTCCTTTTACTAATCTTTAAGGGCAAAGCCATATAGAGATAGAAGGAAGGATGAACCTTGGGGTTGGGTGTGGCAAAAGCAAAAGAATGCAGAATCAGGCATAGACCCCCTAACGAAGTGGCATAATGGCGTGTAAATTTCCTAGCTGGATTGGAGATCACTCGTATTATAATATGGTGTCCATCTGTATCAGTAATTGTGATTATTGCATATCACTTCCACCACTTGGACAACTACCTTGTCTCAAGGAGCTCTTTATTCTTGGCATGAAGTTGGAGACTGTTGGTGCTGATTTATATGGCAAGACAGAAAGAGGTTCATACTCAGATGAACCATTTCCATCATTGCAGCATTTGAAGTTTGAGGACATGCCTAATTGGAAGGAGTGGCTGCTACCACTTGCAAGTGAAGGCAACCATTTTGCATTTCCTCATCTTAAAAGCCTGTGCTTACTCAAGTGTCCCAAGCTGAAGGGACATTTGCCTAACCGTCTTCCTTCATTGACTGAAGTAAAGACACTGGGTTGTTATCAACTCCGTGCAAGGATCCAACACCCCGATTCCCTTGCTGCTTTGCCTAATATGATTCTCAGCAATGATTGTCTCCGAACATTAAACCTCTGTAGCATTCCATCTCTTATTGCCTTCCCTGCTAGCGGCCTCCCTACTTCGCTGAGATCACTCCATATCACCTACTGTGAAACTCTAGCATTCCTGCCCCTTGAAACATGGTGCAATTACACCTCACTTGTGACTCTGAAAATTGGTACAGTTGTAACTCACTGGTGTCCTTTTATTTGAACTGATTTCCTGCTCTTGAAAGTGTTTCCCTTGGCGGCTGCACCAATCTTCAATCCCTTGGCATTTCGGAAGCTTCTGCTCAGCATTCATCACGTCTTTGTTCAGTTCATTTGGACTACTGTAAGGCACTGAGATCATTACCTGAAAAAATGGACACACTCACTTCACTTGAGTCCTTGAGCATGAGCAGGCTTCCGAACCTTGAGTCATTTCCTCAAGGAGGTTTGCCTCCAAACTTACAATCACTCTTTGTTTATGATTGTGGGAGAGTATCTCATGTGGGAATAGCTAACTGGGGTCTGCAACAGCACACTGCTCTCTCTAGTGTCCATATTGAAGGTAAATGCAATGGCCTTGTTAAGGCCTTGCTGAAGGAAGCATTGCTCCCTACAACACTTGTGTCTTTGATCATCTACTGTCCTGATATGAAGCTTTTAGAAGGAGACAGCTTCGGCACCTGACCTCTCTGAAAATTCTCAGGATCCTAAGTTCTCTGACACTCGAATCACTTCCAAAAGAAGGGCTTCAACACCTCACCTCTCTCAAAGAGCTTGGGATCCATGGTTGCCCAGTGCTTAAGTCCTTACCAGAAGACACACTGCCTCCCTCTCTTTCCCTGCTGAGAATCACCAAGTGTCCCATGTTAGAAGAAAGGTATAAAAATCAGAGAGGGGAACATTGGTCCAAGATTGCTCACATACCTGTCATAGAAATAAATGAACTAATAATTATATGAGGTGTGGAAAGAAAATCAAGCACAAAAGTATTATCACACTATGAATAAGAAGTGCTCAATTCTATGTTCCTTGGAGTGTATAATGTTTTATAATTTATAAATACAAGTAGCAAAATTTGTGTCAATGACAGTGGCCTATACCTTGTAATATGATCAACCTAACACAAGAAGCTGGCATAGCAGCTAAAACATAAGAAAATTATACTGCAATCTGCATCGTTAGAAACTAGGGTCCTTGCATGGGTCTCATTTAAGGTGTGTTTATTTAAAAAGCTATTTTCTGAAGTCATGCTTATGGAAAAAAAAGCATTAGAATAGCTCTGATTGAGTGTCCTTTTCCTTGAAAAAACTTACTTGGTTATTTATTTTTTATTAAGATCTTCTAATCCAAAAAGTGCTTTTTCCTTTGAATGAAAAATAGAAGTTCAAACAAGCAAGTCCTTATTCTCTCAAACTTCATCTTCAGCTTCTGGTGCAACATACTGCAAAATGATATCGACCTTATCTGCAATTTGTGACTAATTTCTCTCATAGCCAATAAGTTTGAAACTAATTAGTTTGTAGCCAATAATGTTACTGATCTTTTTCTTAATATGTCCTTTGCTACATATGAAAAATAGATGAAGATTTTCATATGCTAGACTATTGGAATGCTTCGATATCAGGTGCTAATTCAGCGAAGCATATATCTTTATAACTCCTAACCATCATCCATTGGATTATGCCATTTTCTTGTGCTGGAGTAGATGTTCATGCTAAAATTCTATAAATTTACTACTTGTGCAATAAACTATTTGGGACCATAGAATGCAAGTATGTAGGAAACTTTAAACTCTTAACAATATCTGTAAATTCAACCCTGTTGGTCTTCTGCCTTAATATTCCTGTTATCTTATATATCCCTTGAATCATGCATATGATGTTCAATTAAGATGGTGTTATGGAGTATTATCATCCATAATGGGCAGAATTTTTCAGTTTAAGTCCATATAATCATTTTCAAAGATGAATATATATGTACCTTTTATTAATCTTTGTTATTTGGCTAGCTTTACCTAAATACATGTTGAAAGCCACTAGAATTGGACTAATGGTAAGGAGTTTTAATAGGATACATGAAGTCTTAGATTCAAATCTATTGCGATTAATGTAATTTCTGAAGTACCAAAAAAGAAAGAATACATGTTGAAGTGAAATTGTAGATAAAGTGTATATTTGGCTTTTTTTCTCCTATGCTAATTCTTATTCTTTCCAATAAGGGAGATTCAATCTTTTGCTTTTTTTTTTTTTGGTCCGAATCTTTTGCTATTTAAACCTCACACATATTGGGTATCTATTTTTTGTGTATTGAATATATTTAGGACAGCAACTGAAACCTTTTGGTACACTTTAAAGTCCACTCCAAAGGCAAGCAAGCATGCATACATGACCAAAGGCAGGAAGTTTGAAAAAAGAATAAATAAAAAGAAAACTGCTGAAACAGAAGCAGATGAGTAGGTAAATCTTTACAAAATATCATGTAAGCTTGCTGCGTAATGTCTGGTGACACATATCCAACAGTCACACACAATATAAATGAAAATGGTACCCCAGGAGAAGACATTAAGGTGCACTTTGCTAATTTAGTTTCAGTTTTTAGTTTTCAGTTTCCAGATTTGTGAAGGAAACAAAACAAAACTTAAAATTTCAGTTTCAGTTTTTTCAGTTTTCCTTCACAAATGAAAAAAATTGACAAAGCAAACGCACCCTAAGAAATTCCAAAACAATTTTCAGATTCAAGTGCAAAGTTCAAAAATCGAGGTTCTCCTTATCTTTTGTTTGAGCTTCATTTGTCTACTTACTCCACGTAGTTGTGCCCAAAATTTGTTCCATAATTAGAGCTGTTCTAATATACTTACTGTATTAGGTGGAAGCACTCTGGCAAAGAAGTGAGGGTATTGATATTTTTGGATATATTTTTGGTAGTGAAGAAAACTACATAGAATCCATAACAGTTGAAAGCCAAAGCCTTAAGCTGAATATTGGACCATTTGTTCTGATTGAATCAACTGTAGCTTCTAATTAATCCCTAGTCTGTACTTTGTACTAAGTGTATGTTTAATGTAGTGAGACACTTGGACTTAAAGTTGTTGTGTTGGTTTTACAGTGTCCAAATAGAAGTTTTTACCACATTGGGGAGCCAATGTGATTCTGGCTCTTCAAATCAAAGATGTCTATTCCCATTTTTGCAATGCAGCCTATACATCGCATTTTCTTTAAAATATCTTTATTCTACAAATGACCATTAACCATGTGATAGACACAAGAAAGAGAGATATAGAAATGGAGTATACTGATGTATTAATGGAAAAGAAAACCGATAGAATATGCAAAAGCAGAGGGGATTCTCAGCACTAAGCAACTGAATCACTCCAAGCCTAGGTCCTAATTCTTGCCTATCTCATTCTACTCCTATCCAACAATTATACCCTTCTCTCTAACAGAATTCCTCACACGCACACTTCTGAGCATTCCCTGCCAGCACACATACACAACAGGTGCCAATATGCAAGTTAGTTAAGATCAAGGGGCTCCACATGATTCACCCCTAGACCTTAACCTGTATTACCATAATACCCTTGTATTCTTTTTCTTCTATACACTCTGATTCCCTTGGGTACTTGGTCTCTATCACCATGCAGTTATAAGTTGAAGCAGCAGCAAATTCTGATCCATTATTATCAATGCTTGTTCCACTTAATTTTGGTTCCAGCTATCATAATTGAAAGCTCCTGGTAAGCTGCAAATTTGGGCAGGTATAAACTACAGAAGGAGGAGATCATTAGGAAGGAAGTTGATCTTTTTAAGTGATACCAAAGTCTTGACCAGTTGAACCTAAAATGATAGTTGGATATATTGTTTATCTGCATTAATCCTGACCTAACTGAATTGGCTTACGGATTGACTGATGTTATTATCTATTATATTTCTTCTGTAGTTAATAGAGTAGGAAGATAAGAGAAGTGATTGTCTTCATTTGACAATTTTAAAGAGGGGAAGTAGTATAAGATCTTGCATAATCATCTCAAAACTTATTCCTACTAATCAATATTGTTGTTTGTCCTCAAATTCCCACCACTACCACTATGTTTCAAAGAGTGTTCTATGATTTTAGACCCTTACTTGAACAGATTAATCTCTCATCTATTGGGCGAGAGAATGCTATGAATTGAAAAAGGGCCTATGAATATGATGAAAGGCTTTCTCACAGGCATCTTGTGTGCATCAGTCTGCAGAATACGCATGGAAATGCATATTTTGTGTAAAACTCCTATGATTCATAAATCACTGTGTTATTGTCAAAATTCGGAACACCTGTAGTATATTTAACAGTAGCTATAGCAGCAACAACAATAATTAGATAGGTAATTCTTCTAAAGTCGATCAGCAAAAGCAAAAATGTTATGCCACTTTCAATGACAATGGTAACCTTTGCAATGACACTGTTCAAGTAAAATTATTATTATCATTATTCTTTTTGGTAACAAAAAAAAATAAAGTAATCTCCTTATTTCTAAATCAGGATAAATTACTAGTCTCAAAAATTTAAAATGAAATCACAAGTCACCTACAATGTAGTAGACAGATATAGATGCAGCATTGCTAAAATCATCATCAAATTTTTTCTCAAAAATAGTTTTCAATTTTCATTTTCAGTCATTTCAAAATTTTAGATAAAAAATAGTAAAAATTAAAAATATAAATTAAATATTTTCACTATCTGCTCAATAAAATTCAGAAAACAAAGGGAAAACTAGCGGGTAATAAAAATGAAAACCAAAACTATTTTCTAAACCTAATCGCCACCTTTAATCTTTCACTGGACCATTTACCGCTGGGGTGCTTGCACCTCAAATGTGTACCAAAATCAGAAAAAAATAAATAAATAAATAAATTACGCACATTAGCGGAAACATGGACCGTGGACAAATCAGTGAGCAGAACATTTGTGTAATCATTCAGACACATAATAATCCAGAACGCTCGGCACAGCTACACTGTAAGTGGTGGTGCAGCTGCACCAGAAGAACACGCTGGAAACGTGTCAAACCATCAGAAGTACCTGCTTTAAATCATCACTTCCCCAAAACTGTCCACGCATACAATCAATTCACCTCAATTTTATTGTGTGCGGAAAAAAAAATTTATAATCAAAAAATAATTTGAGCTAAACCAGACATTAAAAACGAACGAAAAATAAAAATCCATTTTGTAAGCAAAGATAAGAAGAGAGTTTTCGTAAAATTATGAAAAGGAGTAAATGTTATTGACTTATTGTGGTCCTCTACGAACTACGAACTGGTTTCCGCGTTCCATTTCGCGGTTCATTGGCTTATTGATTCCGCCATTGGAGTACGGAACAAATGTCTAAAGATGATTAGAAAAACGCAGAACAGAGAAGAAGATGAAGATGATGATGATGAAAGTTGTTGCGATGTTCAATGATATCCTAGATTGATTTGTGCCGTGGCTGCTCTCTCTCTATGCCGCGGTGCACCCTCTTCTTTGAAAAGTTGGCGAAGGTTTTGTCTTCTTGTCAGAAAGAAAAAGGCCCAGACCTTTGAAAAGTGCGGATTAAATGGCATACTTCCTTCCCTTTTTTTTTGTTGAGAGATTTTTTTGGCAATTTTTGTTGAGACTTCCTCTCCTTTAGCCAGACTAAAGGTCTTGGCTTCAGGGCCTCCCTTACGGGCTTTCAAGCTAATCGAATAAAGCCCATGTTCAGACCAAATGAAAATCACCTTGAAAGCTTCCAATTCTTTTGACTGAAAAAAGAAAAAGAGAAAAGGAAAACTTCCAATTCTCGACAAAAACAGAAAAACGTTTCAATTCTGATAAAAAAAAAGAGTGTTTCAATTAATTAGTCTAATGGAAGAGAGTCTTAATATAGACTTGAAGTTTTATGATGAATCATATACGTACTATAATTTCAATAAGTGTTTTAATAATATTTATATAATTTTAAATTTATATTTTCTTTAACGGTTAATATATTGTTATATATAGGGTTAATTTGAATTAATATTATCCTCTCGTTATTCCAATTAAAATCTTATTATGAGTTTAATTTCCATATACTAATAATATAAAATAGCATTACACTATTAACTAAAAATGATTTCATCTAAATCACAAGTCATTGTCGATGATTATGATAGTGAGTAATAAATTTTCATGATTTGATACTTTGGTGAAATTTTACAATATTTGACACTCCAAATTAAATTCCGAACGCATTAAATTAAATAAATTAAAAAGTATATGTAATTTGTAGAAGTTGTTTCATGTTTTATAAATGTAATTAAAATATTCTATGCTGTAAACTGTGATTTGTAAAAAAAAAAATTTAATGGACTAAACGTGAATGGAAATGATTTTTGTGGGACTAAACGATAACTTTTAAAAAATGGGAACCAAACAGGAAAAAAATGTTATATCTTAAGAGGGACAAAATATTATTGTGAATTAAAATTTGAAAATATATTATATGATGTATCATTCTAAAATAAACGTCTACTTGATTGGATTTATAAAAGAATATCCAAAAGTAAAATAAAAGATTCAAACTATGATAAGAGTTTTCAATTTTTTTTTAAGTAATTCAAAAGGTATGCTGCAACTTCCACAAAGATAAGGAGTAGTACAACATAGTTCACAATACACGTGATAGGTAGTCAAGAACTTACAAAAAGAAACAAAAAATAGTCCCACAAAAAAAAAAAAAAAACATGATTGACTAAATAAATGGCTTTTGCATGACTTGTTTCCATCATGAGTTAAGTATGTTGTTTACTTATAAATCTACAAAGCCTCAAGCTATATGGATTTAAATGAAGTTATTGACATATTAGGTACTACCTAGAATGCGGTATAGTTGTATCAAAGCTTATAACAAACCCAGATGAACATATACGCCTGGCTTACCAAATAGAAAACTATGTTTTGGTTTCATTTTAGCCTAAAATTAAGAAATTGTTAATTTAATTCGTAAAAGTTGTAAAAAGGATTCAATTCCTAAAGCAATGTTTTCAATAGCTAATTTGAAATAACTTTTCCTACTTTAGAGACTAAATTGATAATTTTATAATTTTAAAGATTAAAGTAAAACACATATATCATGTCAAAAACCAAAATGAAACTTTATTCCCATAAAAAGTTGTGAGGTGATCTCTCATAATCACATCCAACAAGATAGGCACCAGTAGTAGAGCTTTGGAAATAAAAGAAAAAATGAGATTAAATATGAAAGAAACTAAAACGATGAACCAATCAGAATTGATGCATTGCTGCGAAGGCAATGTAATGGCATTGGCGCGACCTCATTAGTATGTTATGGCTTCACGTATAATTGCTTGTAGAAATTGGGTTGGGCTAAGAAAAATGTCTATTATCTGAACCCAAATTTTAGAAAAAGAGATATTAAATATATCATATCATTCAACTTCAAAGATTGAATATATATATATATATATATATATATATATATATATATATATATATATATATATATATAGAGATAATGTGAATAAAATTGTACATATAAATTTGTCAAATGGTTTGAATACATAATTCTTCAAATAAAAATGTTTAGATTGATAGTAAGAATTGGCAAAATAGACTTTTTAATATCTTACTTTTATTTATTTTTTTAATCCAGTTTCTTTTTTTATTTTTCTCAATATATATAATCCTTTATCTTTCAAATTGTTTTTTAATTTGATCCAAAATCATTTTTCATCACATAATTGACAAGAAAATGAAGGACATGACACAATCTATGTTAGATCCACTTGTGTGTCATGTTAGTATTTCCCATCAGTTATGTGATAGATTAATAGTTCAAAAGAATTGAAAAGCATTTATAATATAGGGCATCAAATTAGGAAAATAAAATTACATAATAAACTAAATTTGAAAATCAAGTAAAGATAAGGGAACAACAAACTTATTTTACTATATATATAATAAGGGATCCGTTGGGTCCGAGGTAAAACTAGTACACTTACACCTGCAATTACTTTTCATAGAATACAATTTTTGTCAACTCAACCATTGAAATAATTAAATATCATGTTTATTGTATGTTTGTGCCAAATTTTTAAAAAAATTGGACACTCATAAAGTTGTGATCAAACTTTATTTTCATACATTTAAAAAGTACTTATTACATTGATTTATGTATATATAAAAAAATATTAATTAAGTTCATGTTAATATAAATTGTATAAAGTAATCCATAACATATAAACTTTCAATCAAACGATGGATTTTATAAAAAATTTCTATTAGTTTTATTAGATCAAATACCAAGATGTAGAACACCAAATTATAGAAATAATATGAACAACATTAAAGTGTGAACCTCTTGAAGCCATTTTGCAATAAGAAATTGATTTGTGTTACATGTACTATCCATAAGGTACACAAATTCCAACTCCTTTTTTGTCTCATGTGCATGCTAGACATTGTGTCGAATAGAGTAGCAACCTTCAAGAGACTTTAGGATGGAGTCGAAATCCTATCCAAATAGAGAATATATAACATAACCAGGTCATGTTCATCATGGATCTAGGTTACTCTAGACTTCAAGACCCTTTCTACACACTCATCATTTGGCCCAAGCCCAATAACACATCATGAATTTCAAACCTATAATAGATCACAAAATAATATTAATATAGGTCTCCAAGGAACATCCAGGCTATATCAATCAACGCATTTTATAAAACCAAAATACCATCAATTAATAGTAGCCCAAACCTAGAAAACTCTAACACTTTAATGAAAATTTATTGAATACATAAGATATACACTAAGTCTTTACACTAGTGTAAACAAATTCTTCCCCCTTTCTCTTTCCCTCCTCTCTCTTTATATATATATATAAGGTGGTATCAATTTGGATGACCTTACTCTTTACAAGCAATTACCTAGGAGATTGATCTAACTGAGAATTACTTGGCCTAACATTTCATACACTATTCACTTGGTGAGCCAGTTTATGTATGCTTTGTGTTCTACTCATTATGCCGTCGTTCTTCGGAAACTACGATATATCAAGGGAACTTTGTTTCATGGACTTTGCTTCTCTACTGATTCTCTTTTGGTCCTTCAAGCTTATTCTTGAATGCCCGATTGGGATGGCGATCCCACTAACCATCGTTTCATCACGCTACCGTATATTTTCTTAGTGATTCTTTTATCTCCTAGCACAGGCAATAAATAGACTTTGACGTTCATTCCAATATTGAAGCCAAGTATTAGGCTCTTGCTTACACTATTTCCAAGGTTCTTTGGATACGATGCCTTCTTAGTGATATTGGTCTTACTCAATCCTCCTATTGACCTCTATTATGACAACCGAAAATGCCATTCAAATTGCGCATAATGATTTCTTCTATGAGTGCATTAAGCATATCGAGGTTGACGTTATTTTCATTCAACAACACATTCTTCATGGTGGTCTTCGTCTCTCGCCCATTGGGACTCTTGATCAACCTACTATTTGTTCACTAAAGCTCATCATCACCCTGTCGCTTTCATGCTCTGCCTTCCAAACTCAACTTGGTCTCATCACCACCCACTTGAGTTTAAGGGAGATGTTGCGATATGATTAGAGACTATTAGATATTATGATTGTAAATTGATTTGTATCAGATTAAGATTAGGTTAATTTATTTTTTTATTCTTTATATTTATTGTTCTAGACCTATAAATAGACACCCCCGTTTGTATAGACAGATCATCAACTTATACATTTTATTAAGCTGAATTCTCGTGTTTCTATTTTTCGTCTTAGTTTCTAACACTAGGAATCGATTTTCAATAATGCAATAAATACTGATTGCTAGAAAATTTTAGTTTCTTTTGTATTTTTGGTTTGAGAAGATCTCATGCTAAAAATATGCAAATTAAAAAATCATGTTTTTAAAATGAGTTATGTTATTTGTACTTATAACATATATACTCGTGTTCACTTATATCTCATCTACCATTTGTAATGGATTTGGCCCCATTCAAATAGAGTTCATACCTCATTTAATAGTAGAAGTATGAGTTTATTCAGATCCTATACTGTATTAAAGTATAAATAATATTTTTTCCTTTTAAAATTAATTCATGGTATCTAAAAGGGTGTGCTAGTTCCCCTATGGTGCCATTCCGTTCTCTTTTTTGAGACTAGGCTGTGCGTGAAGAACAAACGGACCTACCAAATAGACACAAACCATGACAGGGAAGCGTTCAAACCCCAATCATATGCTGGTAGTACAAACGTAGCCCAATAGACTAGACCAGTACCCTCATTCAATGAAGATGCAACCTTGGTGTAGTAGGTTCACAAGGCTAATGGGCTCGGTTTTTGGTTTCACGGGAAATCAGGTGGGTTGGGGGTACATCTGGCAAAGGAACAGTAGTGGCTATAGTGGGGATGGACTGCTCATTTGCATAATGTATAGATAGATAGACAAGATTCAAAGTTAACAAATGAAGATAATGTCACAATGCCACTAGTTAATGTTCAAGATTCATATGGAGTGATAACGAAAAGTATTACTATCAAGATTCACGACAAAAGAAAGCAAGAGTAAAGGTGGAAACCATCAAAAGTTTGAACTTGAAATCTTGGTTATCTTTTTATTTTTTTAATTTCTTTTTATTTTATCTTCAGCCAAAGCACAGAGGATTTTTTTTTTTCTTTCTCTCCATTTTCAAGTATTTTGAAAATAGCAAATAATGCCTTTGTAATTCTGTGCTGTGCAGTGGGTACTGCGCTAGTTTCTAAAACAAGTTTGAGAATTACATCATGAATTTACATGAGTAGTACACCAAACTAACGGTGCCTCAATCTCATCTCACTAAGTTATAATTATAACTAGTGTAATAGCCCATGCTTTGCATGGAAATGATAGATAAAATCTGATTAAACTTGTAATAAAGAAATCTTAATTAAATTAGAATTTTAATCTCAAGTTAAGAGCATGGAATACCATAAAGTTTGTGTGCTGTTGTGTGTTTTTTATGTTGTAGTCATTAGTGTAGATATAATTTAAATAAACAAAAATATTTGAAGTAACCACAATACATTTAGATTAGTTATGAAGCATTCCTTCTGAAGATAACATGAAATAATTTATGTTTGATAATAATTTTCAAATAAATATATTAACTTGAAATTCATAATGTATCATCAACATGATTATCTTTTTTATTCATTTGAGAAAACTTCTTAGCCACTTGTCATTCTTTTTGTTTGGATTTTCATTCTAAATCACCTGCAAATATAAAAACATAATATTACTAATATAATGGAATAGAATTTCATATAAATATAATATAAAAATGTAATGTTAGTCTTGACATACCATTTGAATACACATTTGCAAATAATATGATTAGATTTAGAGTAAATATTATCATGATAACATGTTATATATATAAACCATAATAATAAATTTAGTCAAGTTGTGTTTCAATTTGCCCATAATAGATATTCAATTTAAAATTATAAATAAATTATAGTAGTGAATTGTTAAATTACATGTCCCGTGCGAGGCACATAAATAATAACAACTAATAACTCTATTTTGATAATAATAATTGTTATTGGTACAAATAGAATTTTAAAAAAAATAATAAAACTTAGAAATTATACTTAAACTATATTCTTTAAGAGAAATAATATTCTTATAATTATTCTTTCATCATAATCTATTATAATAGTTTAAGATGATACTTAACATGAGCTACAAAATAGAATATAAATCTTGAACATTACTTATATCATATCAATTTTTTTATAAATTTATGATATTTTTATTAATCAAAAAATAAGAAAAGATTGCTTATGTTGATTCACAATATTGCAGAAAAATTAAAATTTATTGGTAATTTCAAAACACCACCCTTTTGGAAAAATTATTCAAGCTTACCTATAGAAGGATCATGAGGAGAATAGTACATACACATTACATATCTAATTATCTAGACCATACCTTTAAAGATAAAAATAGGAAAACAAAATCAACATGAAACTGGAATCTTAAAAAAACTACTGCATAATTTTATCAAGTATGACATCTTGCCTCTTAATAGATGTCTTCCACCACCAACATTAAATCACAAATTAGACACAAAGTAGTTAATAGTCAAGGTTGACTACATTGACCATGGCCACATTCCATAGTATGAAATTAGGGACTAACTTGCCCATAGGACATATCCAACTTAATATTTGAATAGTATCTTACAACTATATGTAGGCTATTTATCAATAATTCTCATATGCAATTTCTTTTACCCTCAATACTAAATTCATTCCTTGGTCATCCAAGCCTTCATAGGACATCCTACTTAATATTTGAATAATATCCCTAATATACACTTAAACTACCTAAACTTATTGAGAAAAATAAAATATTAATGTATACAAAGTTTAATGAATCAATCTTTGAAAAAGCACAATAACAAATCTTGAATTTCTAATTGTTAACACATGTAACTTATTCCAAATTTTGTTCTTTTAAAGCATTATGAGAAGAACTAAATATAATAGTATAGTATAAAGTTCATAGAGTATTTCTATGTCCTGATCAAGCTTATTTCCTATTAGTTGAGCTTTGGTCATGTTGTCTACTCATTTCCAGGAATAGAAATAGACTTAGTCCCTCACTTTGAAAAAGAATATCGGTTGGGAGAAAGGTAGAGCTCTATTTCCCATTGGCGACTGATATGTTATATTCCGAGCTTTATTATTTTTTAGTGGGGACCTAATTGAAAACTTTTATAATGTAGGAACCTAATTGAAAATTCAATGAAAGTATAGGACTGTTAATTAATTTTTTTTTAACTATCATTTCACATTCAAATCTATATTTTTAGGTAAGGACTTCAATTAAGTCCAGATGGATAGTTTTTCCATTTTTAGGAGAAAGTTGTAGACTTATTAGTTTTTATCAGATCTAATATGTTTTCATTTGGATTTGCTCTTGGAATTTCAATTTTGACTCGAGTGTCCTTTGTTTAAGTATATTGTACTATTCATATTAGACTCACAATATCAAGGCTTATTTCTTTTGGCGAGCTCTATTTCTCGTTGGTCGAGCCTCATCGCTATTGGTTGAACTCTATGTCATGTTGCCCAAGCTATATTTCTCATTGCTTGAGCTCTATTTCATGTTGGGGAGCTATATATTTCCATTAACCGACCTATATGTAATGCTGGCCGAGCTTTATGTTTCTAGCCGATCTCTAGGTCATGTTAGCAAGCTCTGATTTCACTTCGAGTTCTAGCTCCATCTTCACCAGCACTCCTAGACTAAGTGGGATTTTTTTTAACACAAAATTATAATAAAAGAATATTCCAGAATAGTCATTTAACTCTTAGGTTTTTGTAGATGATAAGGTCAATGTTTATACTAAACATTAGACTCACAGGTATCAATGTTCATTTAGTTTTGGCCGAGCTTATACCACCAAATGGTACTCTTCAACCAAATGTGTAAAGTGAATACTTGTAAGTAGTTTTGTCTATTGTCTTTTTTTGTATTTATCAATCAAATTAGTTGAAGAAAGGATGATCACTGTAATGTCTATTCCTAATAACCTCAATAACATAGTATACTATTGTAGTTAGAGTTAGATGTTCAAATAAATTTTAGGTTGAAGAATTTACAATTGAGGTCTTTAGTGGTATAGGAATAACATAGTAACCCTATATGTCATGTTGGCCAAGCTCTACTTCCCAATAGGAAATAGGACATAGGAAATAGGACTTAGTCCCTCACTTTGAAAAAAGAATATCGGTTGGGAGAAAGTAGAGCTCTATTTACCATTGGCCGACCTAAATGTCATGTTGGCTTAGCTCTATTATACTATTCATATTAGACTCACAGGATCAAGGCCTATTTCCTTTTAGCCAAGCTCTATTCGCTATTGGCCGAGCTCTATTTCCCAATAGGAAATAGGACTTAGTCCCTCACTTTGAAAAAGAATATCGTTGGAGAAGGTGGAGCTCTATTTACCATTGGCCAGACCTAAATGTCATGTTGGCCCAAGCTCTATTCTACTATTCATATTAGACTCATAGTATCAAGGCCTATTTCCTTTTGGCCGAGCCTTAGTGCTATTGGCCGAGTTATGTCATGTTGGTCGAGTTATATTTCCTATTGGCCGAGTCTTATTTCCTAATAGGAAATAAGACTTAGTCCCTCACTTTCAAAAAATAATATTGGTCGGGGAAAAGGTGGAATCTATTTCTATTGGCCAACATATGTCATGCTGGCCAATCCTCTAGGTCCTATTGGCAAGCTCTATTTCATCTCTACCAAAAGCTCCATCTCCATTGCTCCCTAGAATATGTGGGATTTTTTTTAACACAAAATTATAATAAAAGAATATTCCCAGAATATTCTTTTAACTCTAAGGTTTTTGTAAATAATGATGGGTAAAGACCCAATTAAACATTAGACTCAAGGATCAAGGTTCATTTACTTTTGGCCGAGCTCTATATCCTGGCCTAGCCTTATACCACCAAATGGTCCGTCAACCAAATGTGTAGAGTGAATACTTGTAAGTAATTTTGTCTATTGTCTTTTTTTTTTTTTGTATTTATCAATCAAATTAGTTGAAGGAAGGATGATCATTGTAATGTCTATTCCTAAGAACCTCAATAACATAGTAGACTATTGTAGTTAGAGTTAGATGTTCAAATAAATTTTAGGTTGGAGAATTTACAATTGAGGTCTTTAGTGGTCTAGGAATAACATAGTACCCTATATGTTATGTTGGTCAAGCTCTATTTCCCATAGAAAATAGGACATAAGAAATAGGACTTAGTCCCTACTTAGAAAAAAGAATATCGGAAGGGGTAAGCTCTATTCCCATTGGCCAACCTATATGTCATGTTGGCCAAGCTCACTTTTTATTAGATATATATTTTCATTTGGATTTGGTCCTGACTTTCAATTTTGACTCGAGTGTCCTTTGTTTAAGTATATTTTAGTATTCATATTAGACTCACAGTATTAAGATTCATTTACTTTTAGCAGAGCTCTATGCTTGGCAGAACTTTATTTCCTATTGGCCAGATCTATTTCCCAATAGGAAATTAGACTTAGGAAATAGGACTTAGTCCCTCGCTTTGAAAAGAATATTCAGGAAAAAAGGTGGAGTCTATATTTCCATTGGCCAAGCTATATGTCATGTTGGTTGAGTCCATTATTTTCATGTAAGGACCTAATTGAAAACTTTTAGAATGTAGAGATACCAATTGAAAATTCAGTGAAACTTATGAATTGTCGGATTAATTAAACCTTTTTTTTACTATCATTTCACATTTAGTCTATATTTTTAGGTAGGGACTTTCAATTAAGTCCAGATGAATAGTTTTTCCATTTTTAGGAGAAATTCTGGACTATAGAGCTCAACTGGAAGGTGATAGATTAACCAGGGGTGGCAATGGAGCTTGGCCATGAGTTGACTGAACTTGGCCGGCTAAGTGAGAGCTCGGCTAAAGTTAAGACTTGCTGGGATGTGATGGAGGTGATGAGATCAACTAGATGTGGCAATGGATCTAGGAATGAGGTGATTAGAGGTGCCACTATTTTTTTCTCACTACACTATTAGTTGAATTTGAAATTTGAATGCCCTGTAAGAATTTGGCCAATTTCAAATATTGTTGCACCTAATGGAAATTGGAATGGTCTAAATAAATGCTCCATCACCATTCAAATTAATGCTCCCTCACATTTACTTTTACACATGTTGTGACATTAGCTCCATTGCACAATGAATAAAGAGCATGCCATGTTTTTGGAAGAGATAACATGAACAATGAGAGTTGAGACATGAGAATCATAATAATATAAACCAAACAAATGAAACCATGAGACTTGGAACATATCATAACCCCTAGCACAATACCTATATCAAGACTTAAATCCAAGAACAAAACACACGATAGAAACTTATGTTGTTGCACTATTTATAGTGCATGTTGAATGTAGCACAATTAGCATACATTATTATTCCATCATTACGCCAACACATGTATAGTGTTTTAGAGTTGCAAGAAATACCAACTACACTCCCCACTGCTCCTTGCTTCATTGTACATACCTTTTTCACTGATGAAAAAATCATTTGCACCATCCACATTATGAACCAAATCAAGAATATGATCAACCTGGTTATCAACATCAACAATCTGTAGGATCCACAATCAAAGAGTTACAATGCATTTATAAAGAATTGATAAGGTTTATGAAAAGCTCCCTTGTGACATGTGATCAACTAGGAGGAGGCGGAGCTTGGCTTGGAGCTAGTCTGGACAGATGAATACGGGGTGGAGACCAGCTCGATGTGATGGAGGTGAACAAGAGAATGGCAGGAGGGGTAAACCATGAGGTGTCTAAGATTGTACACCCTAATATTTAACCCAATACGCCTAGGACGCATTAAGTTAATTATTAGTCATTACTCTTTATTTCAGCTTTTACCTTCAACTCTTGAAATTACTTTAGTAAAAATATGGGTAATTAAAAAAAAAGAACCTAAAAACAAAACATGAGCCATGCATACCAACTTAAAACCATTTATTCATCTCACATATATAAGAAAAGGGAAAAAACAAAACACGAGCATGCACTAAATTCATCATCACAATACCATGAACATAATCACAACATCACATACTTATATACATGTCATCAATATCAGATCGTTCCTCATCACGCATCAAAACATACATATTTAAAGTATTGTCCATTACATTTAGGTTAAGTACAAAATTCTAAAGTGAATAGTATGCAAGTAAAAACTAAGAACAAGCTTAGCATAAAAACCTCTCCTCCCACTACTCCTATTAGGCGTTAGAATAGGTCTAATGATTGAGCCATCACGCATGTGGCAAGACGTCCCGTAGAAGAACATGGGCACTTGACATGGATGGGTAGCATTCTTATCACAATAGGCTCGACTCCTCTCAATGGTTGCATGACGGCAGCCTCTCTTCACTACCGCCTCCCACCTCCATGAGGACAACAAGGGCAGGAATTTCCAGAAGAGTGTAGGAGGGTGACTCCTCTGATGGATTCTAACCATGACCCGATAAAGCAAGGTAGTGACTGGGTATGTAGTCAGGGAAATCTCAAATAGCCGATGCAATGGGTGAGCACAAGGAAATTGCTCAGTATGAGAATGCGAACGCTCGAAGGCAAAGTCATCCGTGAATGGGGCAGGTGGGGAGAACCAAACACTAGTAATAGGATGTGTGAAGGAATGATCCATGAAAACATACAAGCGAAAGGGGCACACGACCCACAAAATGGTATGACCCGGGAATTCGGTCGAAGTGCATATCCTATGTGGGGTCATCAATGTAAATCATGAATGCCGACATTAATCTTTGAAGACGAGATGGAAAGAAATGAAAAGGGAATGAGAAACTTATATAAGAATCTTAGGGTTTCACCTTAATGTGTCACATCATCATCCTAGGAACCTTGATTTTCATTATGAAAATAGTGAGCATATATAAGGTTCATTCATTAAGTTCCAAATACTATTCAGCAGATGCCTATATCTTTTAACATGAATCTTAATGTCATGGATGCAACATAATATATCATGAATGCATGTCAATGCCATATGCAAAATATCATAGAGACACAACAAATGGGCATAGCATAAAGAACATATATCCTTCTAACATGATCTTTCCTCATTATTCTTTTAGGTGATTAAAATTTTTTATTCTCTTTTCTATGGGGGCCGCCCTAAATATTCTTTCCTCTTGAGAGTTCTAGGTTATAAGCTCATTCCTAACTAGTCATCACTAGTTTATACTTATCTTTTTTGATAAGCTAAATATTCCTGACTTCCAAAGTGTAGGATAGGGGGCATAAGATCACCTTTCATAACCATTAATTCCTAGAGTCTAAAGGATCACCTCTCATAACCTTTAATTTGAGGAGTCTGAAGATTACTTCCATATGTTTTATGTCACCTTATCCTTATTGGATCACCTCTCATTACCTTTAATTTGAAGACTCAGAGGATCATTTCCATGTGTCTTATGTTATTTGGAGATGTAGTACATGGATTATCATTTACATTTCATGCTTATAAGACACATAAATCATGCACCTCCATATTTTGGTTATATTTCACATAGACATGCATCACATTCTTTGCATATATCCATAAGCATGTTATTATCGATATCTCAT
>JAMLFY010000011.1:15430436-15455242 GCA_030441495.1 Dalbergia oliveri
AAATGCTTGTTTGACAATGTAAGGACCTTCATAACTTGGAGCCCATTTTCCTCTGTCCTCTTGATTAGGGAGAATTTTCTTCAAAACCAAATCTCCTGGATACAAATCCCTGGGGGGCTTTCTTGTTGAAAGCCTTAGCCATTCTACTTTGATACAACTGGCCATGACAAATGGCGCCTACCTTTTCTTCTATCATATTCAACTGTTCATAACGAGCTTCACCCACTCAATTCTTCTAACTCAGCCTCCATCAAAACCCTTAATGATGGGATTTCAACTTCAATAGGGATACAGCCTCCATTCCATATACCAATGAGAAAGGAGTTGTTCCTGTGCTTGATCGTATGTTGGTACGATAAGCGTGCAAAGCATATGGCAGCATTTCATGCCAATCTTTGTAATTCACCACCATTTTGGCAACAATTTTCTTGATATTCTTATTTGCTTCGAACGCACCATTCATTTGAGGCCTATAAGGAGCTGAGTTGTGATGCTTGATTTTGAAAGTCTCAAAGAACTTTTGAACCTCGGCACCATTGAGATTAGGAGCATTGTCTGTGATAATTCTTTGGAATCCCATATCTACAAATAATGTCTCTTTTGATAAATCTGAGAAACACCTTCTGTGTGATATTGGCATATGAAGTGGCTTCCACCCATTTAGTGAAATAGTCTATTGCCACCAAAATGAAACGATGACCATTAGATGCTTTGGGATTGATTGGGCCAATGACATCCATGCCCCACATTGAGAAAGGCCAAGGAGATACCATATGCAGCGGAAATGGAGGAGCATTAACTCGATCTGCATATATTTGACATTTGTGACACTTCGAACATAATTGATGCAATCATTCTCCATGGTGGACCAGTAATAACCACTTCTTAAAATTTTTCGTGCCATCATATGACCATTAGCATGGGTTCCACAAATTCCTTCATGGATCTAGTCATGATTATTCGAGCTTCATGAGCATCTACACATCTTAGAAGAGTGGTGTCATGATTCCTCTTGTAGAGGACTTCACCATTCAAGAAAAAACTCATAGCCAGTCGACGGATTGTCTTTTTATGCACCTCATTTGCTCCAACTGGGTATTCTCCTTTTTGAATATACTGCTTGATGTCCTGATACCAGGGTTGACCGTGGTTCAATCTCCACATTGCCACAATATACTGGTTCGCTTTGCACCTCTACATGGATAGGTTGGACATTAGCATGGACTTCCAATTTGGTCATTACAGCCAAAGTTGCCAAAGCATCTGCAAATGGTTCTTGTCTCGAGTTAAATGAGAGAATGACACTCATCAAATCGCTCAATTAGTCGAGACAAGTATTTCTAAGGTACCAATTTTGGATCCTTTGTTTGCCATTGTCCATTAACTTGATAAATTATAAGTGAGAGTCTCCAAAGACTTTTAATTCTTTGATTCCCAAGTCAATTGCAACTTGCAAACCATTTGCACACGCCTCATACTCTCTGTTGTTGGTACATTCAAAATCCAACTTGATAGAGACTGGATATTGCTTACCGCAGGTGACACCACAGCTCCTATTCCACATCCATTCATGTTAAGCTCCATCAAAGTACATCTTCCATACATTCTCCTTTTCCATCTTCTTTCTCCATGACAGCACTTCATCGTCACATAATTCAGGAGTGGTTACTTCACTTTCAAGCGGGTTTCATAGATGAACAATTGCACCTCCCTTGACGAGACTTTTGGGTCACATACTTGATGTCAAATTCTAGAGTATCACTTGCCACTTTGACATTCTCAATGACACATGAGGACTATCAAATATGTACTTTAACGGATCCATTGAGAGATCAACCAAGTTGTATAGTATAACATGTATTGCCTCACCTCTTGGAAGTCCATGCCAATGCACAAAGGTCTTTCCATTGCCAAGTAGCGAGATTCGCAATCATTAAACTTCTTGCTCAGATAATAAATTGCTGTCTTTCTTTCCAATCGTCATACGTCCTAACATTGCCCCCATTGATGTTGGTAACACTGAGGTATAGTATCAAAGGACGGCCGTGTAGGTGGGGTCAAACTGGAGGTTTCATTAAATAAGCCTTTATTTTTGCAAAGGCTTCTTGGCATTCCTCATTCCATTTTCGGGTCTGATGTTTCGTAGCAACTTGAATATAGGCTCACAAGTACTAGTCAAATTGGCAATGAATCGAGCAATGTAATTGAGCCTCCCAAAACTTCTAACCTCCCGTTATTCAAGAAGGCATATCTTGTATCGCTTTCACCTTATCTGGGTCTACCTTTATTCCTTCTCTGAACAATGAATCCAAGTAATTTCCCCGTAGAAGCTCCAAAGATGCATTTATTCGGATTCAGCCGCAACTTATATTTTCTGAGTCTTTCAAACAACTTTCGTAGGACCTCACATGACTTTCTCCCTTTTGGACTTAGCAACCATGTCATCTACATACACTTCAATCTCCTTGTGTATCAAATCATGGAATAATGCAACCATAGCACGCTGGTATGTAGCCTCGGCATTTTTCAATCCGAATGGCATGACCGTATAGCAAAATGTTCCCCATGGAGTTATGAAAGTAGTTTTTCCTTTGTCATTAACATCCATGGGAATTTGATTGTATCCTAAGTACCCATCCATAAATGAAAATCGGTGGTTTTTTGCAGTATTATCAACAAGGACATCGATGTGAGGGAGAGGAAAATCATCCTTCGGGCTAGCTTTGTTTAGATCCGATAATCCACACACATTCTAACTTTTCCATCCTTCTTAGGCATTGGCACAATGTTAGCCACCCAGTCAATGTGTCTTGATACCTCCAAAAATCCAGCCTTAGCTGTTTGCACACCTCCTCTTTTATTTTCAATGACATTTCAGGCCGCATCCTTCTCAACTTTTGCTTTTTGGCTAATTCCCACATATAAAGGGATCTTATGTGAAGCTATTTCTGGATCCAACCCTGGCATATCACGGTAAGACCATGCAAAAACATCCATGTATTCTTTGAACAATGCAATCATTTCTAGCGTTTGGGTTTTCCACTATTTTCAGCTCTTTCTTCTCTTCTTAATGCCCATGTTAACCAACTTGATCACCTCATTGTCTAAGTCAAACTCCTTTTCTGTATGCTCCATAGGTCTGAAAAGTGCCCAACAATTTCCTCATCCTCATCAGATTCATGGCTATCACAATCAAGTGCCGCAAGAGAATCAATTGATAAGTCTCCAAAGTCCCTTTCATGCGACAAAATTTCTATAGTATTTAAATTCCTGGAAAGCAATTAGGATGGGTTGGAATAAAAGGTGGAAAAATGAAAATAATATGGAAGACATAAATTAACGAGATGAGAATGGTAAATAAAAGAAAGAAGAAAGAAAAATTAAAGAGAGAAACGAGGAAAATGGAAGATAAAGAAAGATTATTGAATAATCATGCGAGTGCATTTAGATGATGTCTTTGAGTAGCATAAACAGAAGCATAAAAATATTTATCAATACAACCCAAACAATTACTTTGAAGCAACAACATCAATAACTGGTTCAATCCCATTGTCTCATTATTGTTGGCAACATGAGGGTTGTTTTCTTTGGATTCATCAACATCCACCATATTGATAGTGATACAACGAGGGATTGAACTTCCTCAGCTAGGATTACTTCAGCTGGGCCTGGAAATGTTTCCTTTAGGTGAGGAATCTGCTTCATTTTCTCCATTTGCTCCTCCTGAAAATGCTCAAGAGTCATGCCTTCTCCTCTTCCAATAGTGCATTATATCCCAAACCATATCGATTAGGCTTCTTGGTGACTGTATTGGTGTCGTGATACCTTGCAACTGGAGTCCTAATCCTCTGCCTAGGTATCCACTCTTAGCCATGATATGCGCCACCACCTGATTTTGCATTGGGAGCTTATTATGTTCCCTTCAGCCCTACTACCTCCAGGTTATGCCATAACCTCTCTACCAGTTCCACATTCTCAACATACGGCAATGTAACTGTTTAGATACTATGATATCTTTTTCTCCATGGATTGTAACGATCGAGCCATTCTCTATGTATTTAACCTTTTGATGCAAGGTTGAGGGAACACCAACATTGTTAATCCAGGGTCTTCCCAGCATATTGTAATCTGATTCATCTCCATTACCTGAAATAACACTTCAAATCTACTTGGGCCAATCTCCAACAACAATAACATTTCCCCAAGGATACTTTTCTTTGCCCCATCAAAAGCCTTCACAATCATCACCTTATATATCATCCTTACTTATTGACAAGTAACTTAAGGTCGACATGGTAGAACATTCAATCCTGACCCTCCATCAATGAGGACCCTGGGCACTATATGGTCTCTGCATTTGAGAGTTATGTACAGTGCTCGTGGGTTAGCCTGTGACACAACTTCCTCATCTGAGAACGTAATCATGCCACGTTTCACTGGATCTACCATATTCACCATGTTCTCTGTTGAAACGTCAGGCTTGACATAAGCTTCTTTCAGGATCTTTAACACGCCTTTTGATGAGGCTCGGATGACAAGATTAGTGATAACAAGGATATTCCTAGGAGTCTTCTTTAATTGTTCCAGAATATCATACTCACTCGTTTCATAATTTTTAGAAATTCCTCCTCCTCATCTTCTTTCATTTCACTTCCTCCCAAGTCAGAACTTTTTCCAACATTCCCTTCATTAACAAACTTTCCTTTTCTCTTTCTTTAGGACCATAACACCTTCCACTTCTCGTTATACTAGTTACTACTCCACCTACTTGGGCATTTGAGGTTTCTCCTATATCTCTTTTCATCTCAACCTCAGTCTCATAGTTCCAAGGTACAGCATGTGTGTCCTTATAAACAAAGGGTGTTGGTTTCTTCAGATGATAACTACCTTTTCTGGCTTTGACGCTTGATTAAGTGGAGGCACTCGAAGCACAAAACGCTCAATCACATTCACCTCTTCAAGACATTCAGCTTTTTCTTTGCTTGTATAACACCTAGGTTGAGTAATCCTTGTACACGAGCCTTGAAATCCCAGCAATTTTCTATGTCATGGCCAAAGCCTCCGAGTGGTAGTCACAACTCGATTCCATATCACATTTCTCATTTTCCTTCATCATAGATGCAGGTGCTGTGATGTTGTATCCAACTTCCTTTAAGCCAATGAAAACTTTCTCCATAGGAGTTCGAAGATTCAAGACCCTCTTGATCAAGGGTTCCTCCATCATCAAAGCATTTACTCGAGCTCCTCCTTCATGATTTGGCATCGGATTGTTAACAATATCGGGCTTTGATTCCTCTTCAGGTCCAATCTTCCACAAGCAATTAGCCTTCTTACTGTTGTCTTGAAGGCTTCACAATCTTCAATTGAATGCCCGCAACTTCCATGTGGTATTTACAAGTTAAGTTGGGGTGTACCAAGCTGGAAATGGTGGTTCTAATGGACGCGGACATGGTGAGATTAGGTGAGCATCGAACAATTTTTGAACAGGGCAGCATTTGAAATGGATAGCTTTGGGAAAGGTGGAAGGTTTGGGAATCGATTACGATTCTGGTTTTGGAAATTTGGTCGAGGTGGTGTAGTGTTTGGGTAGTTCTGGGGATACGTGGTCGGGTTATATGTATAGGCTGGGCGAGTTGGTTGGTATGGTCGTATGTGGATGTTATTGACTTGAGGTTGGGTATGTGGGATTGTATTTGTGGTTGGAGTAGTTTGGTATGGTGGGTAATAAGGGATGGATGGTATTTGGGATCTTGGGTGTGTTGAGGCATATCTTGGAATGAAAGATTGCTGACCTTGCACATAACTTACTTCCGCCTCTTTCTTCCTTGGCGGCAATCCTCTTCTTGTGTCCTCATTACTCACAGGAAGTTTTCCAGCTTTAGCCAAATTCTCGATTCTCTCACCGCAGTTATCAATTCAAAAAGTCCTTGTATGCTGCTCCCCATTGCCCCAATGTAAGGAGATCCTAAAGTCCCCAAAAAGTACGAACACATTTCAGATGGGATAAGTGGCGGTTGCACTTGAGCAACTAAAGTTCTCCATCTTTGAGCATATTGCTTAAAGGACTCATCTTTCTTCTTTTGCATCGTGCTCAATTGCTCGCGAGTAGGTGCTATTTCCATGTTAAACTTGTATTGATTCATGAATTGGTCAACTAATTCCCTCCGGCGGAAATTTTGGAATGGTCTAATTGGATATACCACTCTAAGGCGGGTCCAGTTAAACTTTCATGGAAAAAGCTGATAAGAAACTTCTCGTCCTTGGACCATATTGACATTTTTGTGCAATAACTCTTTAAATGAAAGAGGATACCAGTGCCATCATACTTCGGAAATCAGGAACCTTGAAGTCTTTAGGAACTACTGTGTCAATAGGAGGGCAAAGCTGCTCAATCTCCATATGACCATAAGTGCTAGGTCCTTGAATAGCTTTGATTTGCTCCTGAATCTTCTTCATCCATTCTTCTCTGAACTTGTCTTTATTCACCTCTGCATGGCTATTTTCTGAGGAAAATGGTTGTTTCTGGATAACAACACGAGGCTGCCCCCAAATGGGGCAGCATGCTCATGCCCATCAGGATGAGTGTTCTCTAACGAATGATAGCCTTCTCCAATGGAATTACCAATGGCATTGTGGGTGGTGGCTGTCCATGAGGATTATTTAGAATCTCATCCACCTCGTTCAATCCTTGAGTGACATTTACAGTGCATTTAATGTCCGGGTATGGTTATCATTGCAGCACTTGGTTGTACCTCACTGACGTGTTTACCATGTCCCGATTTTGATTAGCTCTTAATAAATCAAGGGATTCCTTCATGGCTCTCATCATTTCTTCCATATTTGCTTGATTAGTTGACATTTCATTCAATTTCCCTCTCATTGCATCAACCTCCATGCTCAAATTTCTTACTTGATCAGAAGTATTTCCTGTTTCACTATTGCCACCAGCCATCTTAGTCGCGCTCTGGTATTGTGAATACGAGTTAGATCGGTATCTTCTTTCCTTGGGCGCCCAATTGTGACTAAGTTTTACCTGTGAGCATAAGATTTATTAAAAAGAAAGAAAAATTGTTATTTATTAGAGGTCTTCTATCGTGCTTAGTCTTGATGTGAGTGTCTTTGATGATAACTGTTCCCAGAACGTCTCGTTCAAAGGTACTATGTTATATTTAAATGACTATTGCCATGAGATCAAACAATATGAAGGAATGATTATTCATTCAAAGCATTATCTTTATTACAACCATTTCCAAAAGAAATACATCATAAAGCCACACATTGTCACTCAAAAGCCAATAGCTCAACAACGTCTTTCTGCAATCATTTGTTTCATCTTTCTAATCAAATCTCTCAGGAGTTGACGAAGATGCGAATCTCATCTGGAGTCTCAAAGGGGATAATTTCCTGCTAGCCATTTCCAAATATCTTGGAACATCTTCTATTGCTGTATTGGCCAGCTCCAGGTTTGAAAAGCGAACTTTCAACTCATGAATGATGTGATCTCGATGTGCACTTCAAGATCCAAATCTGCAATCTTTTTCTTTTCTTCTTCCAGAACAGCTTGATAATACATGATCTCATCTTTCATGTGTTGATTTAGTTCCTCAATCTTTCTCTGGTATTCATCATTCAATTCCCCAATTTGTTGTCTCATTTGTCCTTCATTTTTTAATGCAGCTTTTCAGTTTTAGCACTTTGAAGCGCTTTTTCAATCGTTGATTTTCAGCTAATGCTTCATCACGTTCTTGCCTTCGAAGTCCTAATTCTTTATTGGCAGCCATGAGACATTCTTTGGTTTTCATCATGTGCTCTTGCCCAGTTTTAACTTCTTACTGGTTCCTTCAAGAACTTGATCTCTTTTGGTGCTTTCTCGTTTAAAGCTGCATAATCATGATGGGCGCTTTCATTAGCCTCCACTTGCATCTTTTCTTGTTCAACCTTGTTCAGTCTTTCTTTCATATCTTTGATTTCTTCAGTTTCATCAACATGCAAAGCCAATGTCTTGCCAGGAGTAATTGCAGTTGAGACTCTAAATGGCAACTTAACCTCTTGAGCTCTATTTTTCACCCATTGGCGATAGCTTTCTTTCACTCACAGCTCCTAACTCCCAATTCTTTTCCTTTCGGATAACATTATTCCAAGCAGATCGGATTTTTAGGTAGAGCAATGTCATCCGAATCGGAGTAGTACATGATGAAAGGAGTTATTGTAGCTTCAGAAGGTGGTTCCATTATGGGGTAACCAAGTTGGCGCAACACCAATGCTTGGATTATAATTTATACACCCTCGAGTACCCATGAGAGGTACATTTGGAAAATTTCCGCTGATAAATCATTCCGTCCATCTTCCCACCAAGGTACCATCGAATCACTTTTTCATTTAACTTGGCAAATTCCTCAGCCCATTCTCGCCCACTTTTGTTCTTGACCTGATACATTTTTAGATCATTGATAGGACAAAGTGTCTTGTAACTTCTTTGGAATATATGCACAATAATCCACACATATAGCATTGGTAAACAACACAAAACTCTCTTGCCATTCTTCTCATAGCAAAAATTCAAGGAACAATATACATCTGCTAGGAGAGGAATAGGATTCTGAGCATGAAATTTCGGGCAAGGAATACATCAACTGCTTAGATCTACGAAACCATCAATATTTGGAAACAGAATGGTTCCATAAATGGTGAGGGTCAATACATCGAAAAAGTGTCCCAATCCTCAAGCGAGCTAATCGCTGCATGTGCTTTTCCAAGTACTTTCTTGTGAATCCTTTGGTCTCATTTCTGCATTTCTGTGCTTCACTCAAATCTCTTACATTTACCTTGAGGACATTTGCTATTGTATGCAAAGAAGCATAATGTCCTTGGTAGCTGTAAGGTTTTTCTCCTTCTAGTGGTAACCCTAGGATCAGCTCAAATTCTTCAAGGGTTGGTGCCAACTGGAAATCTTGAAAGGTAAAGCATTGGAATGGAGGATCATAATCCGCGCCAGGGCTGTGATTGCCTCTGCCTCTACTTCCACCTCTAACAAGCTCAGGACTTTTCCATATTTTCTTGTGAGAGAAAGACGTTGTGGAGCTTTTAACAACTTACTCAAAGATCTCAAGCTTTAAGTGTAAGGTTTCTTAGCTTTAAGATGTAAAGTCTTTTTCAATTCTTCACAATTGTTTGATCTCATGGTTGTTTCCATTTTTTAAAGATACTCACAACAAGACTTGATATAGCTCTCTAACAAACCTGTTGAACAAAAGAAAGAGTGATTTTTCTTTATAGAAAGAAAATACAAATAAAACTTGTAAACAAGTTAAAGAATTTATGTACAAAGAAAATAAGTTAAAGAAGAAGGTATGCTCCCTTTGTGACCTATTGAATTGTGGAAGGCTATCCTATGGTCTCATAAGCTTTCTACTATGAAGACTTTCATCAGGTGGATCTATGAACTCAGGATTCTATGGCCTCTAGAGCTAACAACTCTTTTGAAATGTTATCCACAATAGGTTAACGCTAGATGGACATTTACAAAAGAGTCACACTTAGATGAGATTTTCACAATAACCAAATAGGACGTACATCCAATATGGCTACTGTTACACAATCTCTTACCTATCTCAAGTTGCACTCAAACCCGGTATAGGCCCCACTCGTGTGTGATTAATGTGTTAGTGTTGTGTGTGAAGGGAGCATACAAACCTGGAATCCTAACACTACCCATTACCAACACCTGCAAAATAAATAATAGAAAATAAAAGTCGTCTATCCTAGGGTTTCCATTAATAAATAAATAAAACATAAAACTCTACAAGAGCGTATCTAACATAAAAGAAATCATTTATCCTAGAATTAAAATGAAAAATAAAAACAAAAGGCAACCTATTTTAACATAAAATAAAAAGAACAAATAAAAATAGAGAAAAAATAAAATAAAAGGAAAATTTGAGATTACAATAATATGCACAATCAATTTTTAAGCTTGACTTTCGAACGTCCCAGGGAGTCGCCATCTGCGGCAGAACCGACGGACGTGAAAAAGAATTGTTTAAAATTAGGAGTCGCCACCGTTTATTTAAATTGGGAAAACACGGAAACCCCATTTTTAAAGAAAAGGTCTTTAACCAGATTAGAGTTTGGAGTCGGTTATGCATAGAAAAGGGTAGGGATTTAATTCTACGCACCCCTAGTACACCCGTCCTTAGACGGTACTTATTAATTGTGCAAATTATTAATAACCTTTCAAAATATTTATGTCATTATTTATTTACAAGGATATAAAAAAAAATTTCTTAAGAAAAAATTGAAACATCAAATCGTTACGATTCGATGTTCAAAATATTAGTCAACAGTACCTAAATCAACATCCTTATTTGAAATAAAATAAGTAAGAAATTTAAATTTAAACACATGAAAATAAAACTTTCTTATAAATTATAAATATTTATAAATAAGATAAAAATTTATTTTGATACTTTCTATGAAAAGAAAATAAAATAATAAAAGAAAATTTAAAGAAAATTTGGAACATCAAGTAAGCTTAGATGTCTAGAATAATGAGTTAACAAGTCGTCACAGCTAAATTAACATTTTATTTGAAATAAAAATTTTTAACAAATAAATGACCAATTTAAATTGAATATAATAGAAAATTTTATGAATTATTTACAAACAAGATAAATGAAATATTTTTATTATCTTTTTATAAAAGGAAAAATAAATTTTCAGAGAAATTTTTGGATTATTAAGCCACAGCTAAAATGTCCAAAATATTAAGTTAACAAGGTCCTAAATTAACATTTTATTTAAAAAATACTTCTCAAATAATATAAAAATAACATAAAATATTTCATATGAAAAAAAAATTATTTACAAGTAAGACATAAATTATAAAAATTTAATTTTGAACTTGACAGGATTTGAATCGCCCTCCTACGTATCCCTTGCAATGGGGAACTCAAAGTTACGTAGTTCTTTATAAAATATTTGTATGTTGATTGATTTTATTTTTGAAAAGGAATTTTAGAATATCAACCTTCACACTTAAAATATCATAGAATATATAATTAACAAACCGTCGGTTAAGTTATTTTATTTTATTTTTTAAAAAAATTTATATATTAATTGACTCAAATCCTTTTTTAGTAAAGTAAACCATTCAAGTATTTATTCTAGACCCAAATTAAACGAACCAAAAGACAAAACTCAAGAATCAAAAATAAAATAAATATTAAACCACGAATAAACCCAAATCCCAATAAATGAATCTAAAATGAGACACCATTATTTTAAAATATCAATAAAATAAAATTGAAACTCCCTATTTTCCTTATCCTAATTTTCCTAAACTAAATTTTTATTTCCTAAATCTACCCCATTCCCCACTCGCTCACACGCACACACAACACATTCTCACAAACACACACAACTCACTCACTAACACACAGAACAAGAGAAAGGAGAAAAGAGAGGAAACGAGAGAGAAGATGAGGGCAAGCCAACGGAGGGAGCACTGCGAGCGAGGCCGCGCCCAGCGGTGAGCTCTGGGGACGTGGAGGGGCGGTTCGGGTGGAAGAGGCATCAGCGCCACGGCTTTTGCACGATGAGGCGCTACGCGGGCGCGATCGGAAGGGCGAAGATCGCGTGGCGAAGGGAGGAGCTGAGAGAGCTTGGCTCGGAGGTGGCGGATGGGAGCCCGGATGAGGTCGATCTGGTAGTGGGGTGGTGCGATGCAAGATCGGGAGGAGGAGGCGGCTAGATCGACGCGGTGGTCTCGAGGGGAGGTCGTCTTCTGGCGAGGAAGAAGGAGCTCGCGGCGGCGGTGGGTGCTGGAGGGAGTAGCACATGACCCCAGCAGGAGGCAAGGAATGGGTCGAGGTGAGGGTGGGAAAGAGGCAGATCGAAGGTGCACGACCGCGGTGGTGGTGTGGCGCGAGCTTCCTTCTTTTTTTTTTTGTTTCTGATTCTTTGATGAAATATTTTTTAATATTGATTTATGATATGGAATGGAAATTTTTAGATGGATGATGATGGTGGCGGAGATCGGGAAGGGATTCATGGTCGAGGGCGAGAAAGAGGTTGAAGGAGGAGGCTGCGGCAAGGAAGTGGAGATGGCCTCCCTCTGATTTTTGCTTCCTTTTTTGGTTGATATTTTTTTTTGAAATTTTATTCTTCTGGATGGAATTTTTTTTGGAATCGAAATGGACGTTGATGGACTCTTCCTATTTAATTTGTTGCTCACTTTTAATCTTTGCCTGAGTTTGAGTTCTTGTTTGTGGAATGGAAATGAGTATTCTGAATTTGGTCTGTGTTTGGCTAGGATTTTGGTTGTTGTTCTGTTCCGTAAGAATGACGATGAAGTTTTTTTTTGTGTGTGAAAGGATCCAATCCCCTTCATCTTGGAATTTCATTCCCATTTATAACTATCAAGAATCAATTTTGCCAAATCTTTAACGCCATATTTGATCAGGAAGATTTAATATTGTTTTGTTAGGCGCATGCTTTTTTTTTTTGGATTTCTACTCCTGAATGCATGCCTCCTTATTTCTCGTTATGCACGCTTTTTGCTTTTGGAATTTCTAAATGGCGCCTTTCCTATATTTGTATCTTATCATAAAAATGAAATGAAATGCATGCTCTCCAAAAAGGACAAATGGGAAATCGGTGCCCACTTCTCTTTTGTTGTGGTTAACAAATCACCTTTTCTTCAAGAAACACTTTCCTTCTTTTTTTTTATTTAGAAATAATAAAACAAATGGGTTCAACTCAAAAAAAGACAAAGACTGAAATGGGCTTTGATTTTTCTTTTTTTTTTTTTTGTAATTTAACAACTAATGGGCAATAACCACTAAAAATTGAACAGCAAGAATTCTTCAAATGAATGGACAAAATTTTTTTGGTCGGATAAAATTGAGTGTTCACAGTATGTTTTGATATGTAATGAGGACAACTAATATTGATGACATGTATATAAGTATGTGATGTTGTGATTATGCTCATGGTATTGTGATGATGTATTTAGTGCTGTTGTGTTTTGTTTTTGCACTCTTCTTATACATGCGAGATGAATGACGTGGTTTAATCGTATACATGGCTCACGTTTTGTTTTTAGATTTTTTTAAAAAAAAAAAAATTTACCCATATTTTTACTAAAGTAATTTCAAAAGTTTAAGTTAAAAGCTAGAATAAAAGAGTAATGACTAATAATTAACTTAATGCGTCCTAGGCGTGTTGGATTACATATTAGGGTGTTAAAAGATTGGGTTATGCCAGTCTTAACATAGTTGACACATGGTTGAGCCATATTATATATTGGTTCTCATTCTCCACTATGTAAGACTTCGTTGAAAACGAACACTAAAAACAAAAAGCATTGGAATAAGATGGCAAGAAGAGAGGGAAAATGGATGAACACAATAGTATATCCTAATTCAAAAATGAAAACACACTAATAACAAAAGGAACAAACGAGCATTTATAGAAGTGTTATGTTCAATGTTGTGTCCAATACACCACAGACAAATTGAACTTGTGTGGCATTTATAAAAGAATGTAACCCTTTAACTTTTGCTCTTGTGTAATTACCAAAATCCCTAGTAATTTTCGCACAAGATTTGAGGTTGAACAAATCTTAATTAGAAATGTTAACATTAGGATAACATTATATGAGGCTTGAATAACAATTTGTGCGAAATTGCAAATTATTTTAGTATACGAAATGACTAAAATTGCATCTTAGGTCATTTTTGCCTGAAATTAGATAGCCAATCTCTATCCTTGGAGGGGTTAGATTTATGTTTGAAAGGAATTATTTGTGATATGTTAATGTTGAGGTAAAAATATCAACTCCGGGTTTTTCGTGTGTAAAATTACCAAATTACCTTGTAGTATATTAACATAGATTGAGTAATTTTAAACCCGATCATCACCTGAAAGTTTTAAAATGTTTTTTACGAGTACTATGTAATATCTAAATGTTAAGGTAATTAAAGGAACTTTTATGTGAAATTACCTTTTACCCCTAGTTGGTGCTTAATGAGTTTACTTAAGTAATTAAGGCGATATTAGGCTCTAATCCTTTTCGAATTGATTTCATTCATTAACCTTGAGTTAAAAATTAATTACCTAAGGTTAAAAATGATTACTTAAGGTAATTAGAGCCTAAGATTGCTTAAGGTAAAATTAAATTTCCTTTGCTTAATCACAAGAACTCATAAAATTAATTATTTTAAGTTTAAGGTTAAGATTTCGGTTAGGTAAAATCTAGTACAATTATATTTTCTTATCCTAAGTTTAGAACTTATGTTACAAATTGATTTTAACTCATTTGAAATTAACTTCATTTACTAGTGTATGATTATTCTTTTTACCTTGTCTTGATTTGTCCTAAACACTTAACTTTTACCATTTTTCACTAATCTATCAATCCCTAATCTTTTACCTAAGTAATTAGACATCTAATACATGTTTACCACTTGCAAATAATGAGAAATCTGATCACAATGTAATCAAAAACCAGTGCCCTTTATGCTCCATTTCATCATATTTTAATGGTTTTTCCAATAAAGAAACATGTTCAACCTTATCACCATTTCTTTAGCTTTCCTTTTCATTATTTATGGTTATGTTTAATCAAAAGAAAACCCACCCATTTCAGCCATGAAGTGATCAGCCACAATGTCTCCTATTAGCATCATATTTTAGTATTTTCATCCATTATACATGAACAAAATTATTACAACCATATAAGCATTCTTTTTCTAAAGTTTTTTTAATTAAAAATCAAATAAACCCTCCATTTCTAGCCATGATGCAGCAGCCAAACAGCCCTCATGTGCCTATAAATAGATGTTCTTCCATTGCCAAAATGTTCACACAAACACTCTTAGCCTTAGCACTTGCTTACTTGATAGTTTCCTTACTCAAAGTTGCTTAAAGTTCTCTAATTCTCTCAAGACTTCAAGCTTTCTTCTTCTTCTCATTCACATTCAGAGACTCCATTCTCAACCTTCAATCAAGCTCTAAACCTCAAGCATACACATGCCAACCATAAATCAACTCCTAAACACATAACCTTTCCATTGTCAAACACAAAAACACAAGAAAAAAATCCTTCCTCCAATTGTTCTCATCTTGCCAAATTGAAGAGACTTGATCAAGGACATATTTTCTTCTTAAAGATCAACATTATCTTTTGTTAACAAGAAACAACTTGGTAGGGAGTTTATTTCATGTTCTTTCTCTTGTTCCTTGCTTTAAATTTTGGATTCTATGGCTTGATAATGACCATGGCTTGATGATGAGGATCATGGTGGTGGTTGTGAAACCATCATAAAATGGACCTATAAACTCAAGGTTTAGTTTTTGTTATCAAAAGATTAATGGAAAAATTGTTAGTTTCCTTTAAATTGATTCTTTTTTAGGTTGATGATGAGTTCAAGAAATAAGGTTCTTGGAACCATGGTATTAAGAACTCTAAAGCTCACTTTCTTTGCGCGAATATTTGGAATTAAAGAGTTTTATTCTTTAAAGGTCTTGAGCTTTAAGCTAAACAAGATATAAAATGAACTTGCATCCATGTTTATGTTTTCAAGCTCTTGCATATTCATGTTTAAGTTTCAAGTTTGCATAATCATATTTATATTTCAAGTCATCACTTTAATTCTTAAAGTAAGTAAATGGACTTGCACATCATATTTCAAGTCATCACCTTAAATCTTAAAGATAAGACAATGAAGTTGCATACCATGTTTATATTTCAAGTCTTGCACATCATATTTATGTTCCCAAGTTATCACCTTATAATGACCAAGATTATAAATGAGGTTTGCATGACATGTTTATGAATATAGTCATCACCTAAACCTCTAAAGCTCAAGACTTAACCTCTCTTATCTTAAATGAGAATTTTGACTATGGACACAATTCAATATATGAGATTTGGCCTTATAAGGATCTTGGGTTTGAAGTTGGTTTTTACTTTGTTTTGAAGCTTTGAAATCTTTTTTCTATGATGTATAAAGAGAATTTGATTTTTAAGGATGTAATTATTTTGATGAGGTGATTGTTTGATTTGAGCAAATATGAGTGTAATTTCAAGGGAAAAATTGGAATAAGGCTTTATAATGATTTTAGAATGAAAAAGCAACTCAAGTACGTTAAAACCTTAGTTTTTGAAATTTGGAGCCTGGTACGATTATCATCCTCCTGAATCAATTACCAAGGAGCTTATTCATGCTGAAATTTTAATCTGTAATTGATTACCAAGCCTTATAATTGATTACTAGGACAAAAATGTATAAATAAGTGTGTTTCTATGCAAAATAACACGAATTGATGACTATGTATGTTTGCCTTTTATATATATAAAATATGGCCTCTAGTATGTTTATATATCCTATTTGAGCATAGCATATGCATTAGCTTCAAAGGTCCTTGATTTTTTTGCACTGGGTAGCATGTTTACTCTTATTAGATGATAATTGGTATTATGCCTATTAAATATGTACAAAAGATGTGATGCATATGTGAATCAACGATGTGAGAATATTGTGGCATGATGAGTATGATTGTCTATTTAAGATGCATTAACATATGAAAGTTATAAATATGATATGTGATTACATGCTTAACTCGTCTCTCTAAATTTAACATGCCTATATTAAGGTCACATAAGACACATGGAAATGATCCTCTAGACTCCTAATTAAAGGTTATGAGAGGTGATCCAGAAAGGACCCTTTAGACTCCAGAAATTAATGGTTATGAAAGGTGTTCCTATGCCCCCTAACCCGCACTCTGGGAGTCGGGAATTTATCTTATCTTGGGGATAAGTGTAAACTAGTGACGACAGTTAGGTATGAGCTCATAACCTATAACTCTTAAGAGGAGAGAAGATATAGGGTGGCCCCCAAGGAAAAGTGAATAAGAAATTTAAGTCACCTAAAAGAATAATGATGAGAAATCATGTTAGAAAGATCTATGTTCCTAATATCATGTACAATGGTTGTGATTTTTATGATAATTGGCATATGGTATTGACATGCATTCTGATACAATATGATGCATCCATGTTATTAAGATTCAAGCTAAAAGATACAAACCTCGGCTAAAGGTATTTGGAAATTAATAAATGAACCTTATGCATGCTCACATTTTCATAATGAATCTCGAGGTTCCTAAGGACGATGATGATAACACAACACTTTAGGATGTGAAAACGCTATTGATTCTTTTATAAGTTTCTCATTCCTCTTCTTTTCTTTCTATCTCATCTTCAGAGGTTGATGGCAATGGTCGTGATCTTTGCTGATGCCCTAGTGGGAAATGCACTATGACCAAAATCACGGTCCTATCATTTTGTGGGTCATTTAAGTTTTTTTGTACGTCTTTATGGATTGTCCCTTTACGCACCCCGTTTCTAGTTGGTTTCCCCACTGCCTTTTCCTGGATGGTCTTGCCTTTGAGCATTTGTGTTGAAAGCTTAACGTTCCACATATTCACTTTGTTGCATCATCTTTCGAGACTTCCCGGATTACACATCCTAATCACCACCTCATTCTCCTGGGTCATGGTCAAACCCTCTCAGAGGTACCTCAGGTCACCCTCAGGTAAGTCTGCCCGTTGTCCCCTGGAGGTGAAGGGTGATAATAATGAAGAGACCACGTCATGCAACCAATGAGAGGAGCGGAGCCTGACATAAAGGCGCCACCTGCCTCGGAGAGGCGCCCATGTTCAAGCCATGGGACTTTATGGCACACATTGACTAATTACTTGGTTTCACTCTTAGACGTTCTAGTAGGCAGAGTAGGGAGAGGAATATTATGCTAGTTTATTTTGTATCGATTGAATTGTTCGTCTTGGATTACTATACTTAACTTAAGCTAAGATGGTAGGTATGTGTTTTGGTGCTTATATGGAATGGTTAATACTTATGCTATAACTATATGTGATGAAATGGTTATGTTCTATGATAGTTGTATACGTATATGACTAGTTTTTATTTCTTATATGTGAGAAATACGATGGGTTTTGCTTAATATGCGTGGCTCACATTTTGTTTTCAAAGTTCAAAAAAAAATTTATCTGTAATTTCATTAAAGTGTTTTCAAGAGTTTAAATTAAAGAACTGGAAAAGAGTAATAACTAATAATGAACTTAAATATATCCTAGGCATATTGAGTTAAATATTAGGTGTTAAATTTTGGTATAAAGGCAGAATTCTGGCGGAACCGAATTGGACTAACTATGCTTCTTAAGCATGATGCGATTGTTATGTCATGTGTAGTGTTTATTGGTAGAATGAGCTATAGGATAGCAATGCATGACCCGTGTCTTGCGTGTGTGCCATGGTAATTAGTTCACTTTGCATGAAATATTGAGTCTCCACCTCAATGTCCTGGTTTGTGTGCTTAGGAACCAATGGTGTGACCACTAGGAAAGGACCGTGAACTCAAGTGAGCAGTGAGGAGACGGGAGGCCCTCGGGACATAGCAAGGGCCATCCAAGATGATGTTCGAGCCTATGGACTGCCAGGGCGATGGGGCTCTGTCCAAGGGATTGGAACACCAGATTGGGAGTTAAAGGCAGTAACCCTAAACCCCAACCATGCCAAGTGGATCAAAAGCATGGAAAAGATCTTCTTGGTGATCGCCGCATCAAGAGAAGGTGACCTACGTCTCTCATGCTGGAGGCGGAAGTCGAGTTTGGTGGGCTGGCACTTAGAGATTCCTCAAGGCATCACACATTGAATACAGGGAGATGTTCAAAACCTATTTCTACGATAAGTATTTCCCAGTATCAGTGCGAATGCTAAGGACACAGAGTTCATGAGCTGATTCAAGGGGGAGTGAGTATTTACAATCAGGTGAAATTTGGAACTTGATCAAATTCTCCAGAATCTTTCAAGGGAACCCTGAAGTTTAGAAGTGTGTCAATACGAGGCGGGGCTGAAGGTACGTTGCTTTTGCGCACTTGGAGATTAGGATTTCCACCCCTAATCAACAAGTACCACATCATCGAAGATGGGTAGATGAAGACACCACGGGTAGAAAACTTCACCAAGAAGCTCCGCAGCCCTAGTTTCAAGCCACAACCTAGGCCCATTTCAAGGTTAAGGCGCGAAGGCCCTGGAAGGAATTTCCACCATTGGGGATCAAGTGGTCCTAAGGGTAAGCACCAGAAGGCCCCAAGCGTACTTGAGACCTGCACCTCCTGCTGTATGCCCCAAATGTGGGAAGTCACACGGGCTGACCCTGCTTCCTGGGCTTGGGAGTGAGCTTCAAGTGTGGAAAGGGACACTATGCCAGTGCACGAGAGGAACCGATGGCTCCTCATCCCCAACCACAACATGAAGGAACGGTTTTCACGGTCAATGCAGAGACTCGGCAAGGTCAGGAAGCCTCATAGAAGGTAAGTGTGAAATGAACGGCAGAACTTCAATTGTACTATTTGGTCCTGGTAAGCCATTCATTCATATCACATGCTAGTATTGAGTTTTTACAACTATATGTGTCTGAACTTCCTTTCGATTTTACTATTTCTACCCTTCCTGGAAAACTTTTAGGACTTGTAAGTGTTGTTTAACTCTTATTTCACGTTGAAAATAGACCCTTTATTCTGGATTTAGTTTGCATGCCTATGCATGGTATAGATATAATTCTTGGCATGGATTGGCTAACACCAACCGTGTAATGTTAAATTGCTATACCAAGTCTGTTATCTTTCTTCCTACCCCTGTTGTCTAGCAAACCTTTAAGCCTTTATTCTGAGTGCTTGTAGAAGTCAATTGTTATGGGGAGAAAGTAAGGAATATGTTCTCCTAACTGCTAGCGAAGTAGATTTTGAGCAAGACATTGACAAGATGCCTATCATAGAGACTATCCTGGTGTTTCCGGATGATAGACTTAGTTCCCTCAGATGAGAGAGATAGAGTTCTCCATAGATTTGGTCTTGAGGGCCAATATCCATAGCATCTTATAGAATGTCACCTATGGAGTTGACCAAGTTAAAGGCGAGTTAGAGGAATTGTTAGAGAAAAAGTTTGTAAAACGAGTGCTTCACCATGGGGAGCCTCGATCTTGTTTGTGAAAGAAGGATGAGAGCATGAGACTATGCATAGATTATAGGCTCAAAGTGACAGTGAAGAATAAGTACCCCTGCCTAGGATTGACAACTTGATGGATCAGCTAAGGGGAGTGGTGGTGTTTTCTAAGATTGATTTAAGGTCAAGATATCACAAGATTAGGGTGAGGGATGAGGACATACCTAAGGTTTTACAGACACGGTATGGCCACTTTGAGTTTACGGTAATGTCATTTGGATTGACAAATGCTCCTGCTGTGTTCATGGACTATATGAATAGGATCTTTAGACCCTATTTAGACCAGTTTGTGGTGGTTTTCATAGATGATATACTCATCTATTAAAGACCCACGAGGAGCATGAACGTCACTTGAAGTTGGTTTTGGAGATCTTGAAGGAGAAAAAGTTGTATGCTAAGTTATCTAAGTGTGAATTTTGGCTAGAGGAAGTGAAATTCTTAGGTCATGTGGTGTTGAAAGGAGGTATTGCCATGGATCCTAGTAAGATAGAAGCTTGATGAGTTGGGAGAGACCTACCACGGTACGGAGATAAGGAGCTTTTTGGGATTAGCTGGTTATTACCATCGGCTTATTAAAGGATTTTCCAGATATCGTTACCCTTAACCAAGCTCACTAGGAAGAATGCCCTTTTTGTTCTAAGACCCAGAATGTGAGAAAAGTTTAGGAGCTGAAAGTAAAATTAACCACGACACCAATATTAGTTTTGCCTGACCTAATGCATCATTTGAAGTGTATCATGATGCATTGGGAAAATGATTGGGCTGTGTGTTGATGCAAAATAGGCAAGTGGTGGCTTATACATCTAGACAACTCAAGCCTCATGAGGCAAACTACCCATGATCTCGAATTAGAGCCATGGTGTTTGCCTTAAAGGTGTGGCGACACCATCTCTACGGAGCAAAGTTAGAGATATTTAGATCACAAGAGTAGAGGAGAAGAATGGAGTTTTTGAAGATTATGATTTTGGGCTGAACTATCATTCCAAGGCCAATTTAGTGGTGACGCTTTCAGCTGAAAGTCACTGCACTTGTCTTCAATGATGGTAATGGAGGTGAAGCTGATTTAGAAGTTTAGAGACCTGAACTTAGGGATGTTATTGACCACTGAGAGCATGAAGATGTGGCATTTCAGGATAACGAGTGACTTCAAGGAAAGGGTCACTCTAAGAACCAGCAGGAGGACGTAGTTTAAGGAGACCCTGGAGGCGGTCAAGGAAGGGAAGTTAAAGGATTTTACCCTAGGGGTAGATAAGCTATGGAGGTTTGAAGGCCAGATTGCATCTGGGAAGTGGTGACCTTCAAAGAGATCTTGGAAGAGGCTTACAAGAGCCATCTCACCATTCATCCTGGTACCACCAAGATGTATCAAGATCTGAAAAGATATTTTGGTGGCCTGGGTTAAAGAAGGATATGATCACGTGGGTGAGTAAGTGCTTAAGTCTCAGAAAGTGAAGATTGAGCACCAAAAACCTTCAGGGATGTTGCAACCCCTGTCCATTCCTGGATGGAAATGGGAGAGTATCTCGATGGATTTCCTGAAGGTCTACCTAAGACCCAAGCTGGCCATGACGCCATATGGGTAATCGTGGACCGACTAATGAAATCGGCTCACTTTTGCCTATTGAGGTGACTTATTCATTGGATAAGTTGGCCCAGCTGTATATCCAAGAGATTGTAAGGTTGCACGGAGTGTCAACAATGATAATCTCGGATTGTGATCCACGTTTACGTCGCATTTTGGGGAGCCTTCAGAAGGGAGTTTAGTCGAAGTTGTGCTTAAGTATGGCATACCACTCTCAAACGATGGAGGTCAAAAGGACCATACAGACCCTGGAGGATATGTTAAAGGCATGTGTATTGGACCATAGGGAGTTGGGATAAGTACTTGCCATGATTGAGTTTGCATATAACAACGGTTATCAAGCGAGTATTGGTATGACAGATATGAAGCCCTCTACGAACGAAAGTGTCAATCACCCTTGTGTTAGTATGAACCCAGGAGAATAAAGCATGATAAGACCTGAAGTCATAAGGGAAACAACAGAACAAATCAAAGGATTAGGGATGGGTTCTTACCTAGAAGTAGACAAAAGAGCTATGTTGATAAGTGGCGGAAGCCATTGGAATTCCAATAGGAAGAACATGTTTTCCTAAGAATCACCCCACAAGGCATAAGCAGCGAGCAATGAGAGTTAAAAAGTTGAGCCCCAAATTCCTTATTTCGTTTGAAATGCTTAATAGAGTCGGGTCAGTAGCTTATCGCATAGCCCTACCCAACCTATCAAACCTACATGATGTTTTCCATGTTTCTCATTAAGAAAATACCAATCCGACTCTAGTCATGCGCGGAGCCAGAACATGTACAATTAAGGGAGGACCTGACTTTTCAACCTACCGCAAAAAGGATCATGGACAGGAGAGTCAAGCAATTGAGAAACAAAGCCGTACCTTTGGTCAAGGTAGCATGGGGACATGATAATTTGAAGTATGTTACATGGGAGTTGGAATCAAAAATGAAACTCAGTACCCTAGGTTGTTCAGGGTAACGAATTTCAAGGACGAAATTCTTTTTGAGAATGGGAGAAATGTAACGCCCGACTTTTGCTGTTGTGTAAAATTACCAAAATGCCCTAGGTAATTTTTCGCATAAGATTTAAGATTCGAAAGAAACCTTAATTAGAAATTTTAACATTAGGATAATATTATATGAGGCTTGAATAACAATTTGAGCGAAAATCACAAATCCCAATTTTTGTGTGTGAAATGACTAAAATGCCCCTAAGGTCGTTTTCCAGAAATTAAAGATAGCCAATCCTAGCTATCCTCAAGGGATTAGATTTATGTTTAAAGGGAATTATTTGTGATATATTGATGAGGTAAAAATCAACTCTCGATTTTTACCATGTATAAAAATTATCAAATTATCCTCCTAGTATATTAACACGAGATTGAGTAATTTTCAAACCGTCATCACCCAAAAAGTTTTAAAATGTTTATTACGAGTACTATGTAAATCTGGAAATGTTCAGGTAATTCAAGAAAATTTTATGTGAAAATACCTTTTACCCTAGTTGGTACTTAATGAGTTTACTTAAGTAATTAAGGCGATATTAAACTCTAATCCTTTTCGAATTGATTTCATTCATTAACTTTGAGTTAAAAATTAATTAACTAAGGTTAAAAATAATCACATGAGGTAATTAGAGCCTAAGATTGTTTAAGGTAAAATTAAATTTATTTTCCTTAATCACAAGAACTCATAAAATTAATTATTTTAAGTTTAAGGTTAAGATTTCGGTTTAGGTAAAATCTAGTACAATTACATTTTCTTATCCTAAGTTTAGAACTTACGTTACAAATTGATTTTAACTCATTTAAATTAACTTCATTTACTAGTGTATGATTATTATTTTTACCTTTTCTTAATTTAAACACTTAACCTTTTACCATTTTCACTAATCTATCAATTCCTAATCTTTTACCTAAGTAATTAGACATCTAATACATGTTTTACCACTTGCAAATAATGAGAAATCTGATCACAATATAATTAGAAACCAGTGCCCTTTTATGCTCCATTTCATCATATTTTAATGGTTTTTCCAACAAAGAAACATATCCAACCTTATCACCATTTCTTTAGCTTTCTTTTTCATTATTTATGATTATGTTTAATCAAAAGAAAACCCACCCATTTTAGCCATGAAGTGATCAGCCACAAAGTCTTCCATTAGCATCATATTTTAGTATTTTCATCCATTATACATGAACAAAATTATTACAACCATATAAGCATTCTTTTTCTAAAGTTTTCTTTAATTAAAAAATCAAATAAACTCTTCATTTCCAGCCATGATGCAGTAGCCAAACAGCCTTCGTGTGCCTATAAATAGATGTTCTTCCTGCCAAAATGTTCATACATACACTCTTAGCCTTAGCACTTGCTTACTTGATAGTTTCCTTACTCAGTTGCTCAAAGTTCTCTAATTCTCTCAAGACTTCAAGCTTTATTCTTCTTCCTCATTCACAATCAGAGACTCCATTCTCAACCTCTAATCAAGCTCTAAACCTCAAGCATACACATTCCAACTATAAATCAACTCCTAAACACATAACCTTTCCATTGTCAAACACAAAAACACAAGAAAAAAATCCTTCCTCCAATTGTTCTCATCTTGGCCGAATTGAAGAACTCATCAAGGACATATTTTCTTCTTTAAAGATCAAGCATTATCTTTTGTTAACGAGAAACAACTTGGTAGGGAGTTTATTTCATGTTCTTTCTCTTATTCCTTGCTTTAAATTTTGGATTCTATGGCTTGATAATGACTATAGCTTGATGATGAGGAATCATTATGGTGGTTGTGAATCCATCATAAAATGGACCTCTAAAACTCAAGGTTTAGTTTTTGTTGTCAAAAGATTAATGGAAAAATTATTAGTTTCCTTTAAATTGATTCTTTTTTAGCTTGATGATGATTTCAAGAAATAAGGTTCTTGGAACCATGGTATTAAGAACTCTAAAGCTCACTTTCTTTGTGGTAAGAAAATTTGGAATTAAAGAGTTTTATTCTTTAAAGATCTTGAGTTTTGAGCTAAACAATATATAAAATGAACTTGCATCCATGTTTATGTTTTCAAGCTCTTGCATATTCATGTTTAAGTTTCAAGCTTGCATAATCATATTTATATTTCAAGTCATCACTTTAATTCT